>PPHD01000446.1:36743-49009 GCA_002909625.1 Bambusicola thoracicus | reverse complement strand
AGCACACTGGTGCCCATGGTGCAGGCCACCTTCCCGGACACCGCTGTCACCAAGAAAGTGAGGCTGGCTCTGCAGGTGAGTCTGAATAGGCCGGTCTGGAGACCAGCAGGCAGAAAGAGGCTGCCTAACAGCTGCACCCCAGCACTGCAGAGAGCTGGCCCCGATCACCCCACCTGTGCTGCCCACAGGCGCNTTGGCTCTGCAGGTGAGTCTGAAGAGGCCGGTCTGGAGACCAGCAGGCAGAAAGAGGCTGCCTAACAGCTGCACCCCAGCACTGCAGAGAGCTGGCCCCGATCACCCCACCTGTGCTGCCCACAGGCGCAGCCCGTGCCTGATGAGCTGGTGACCAAGCTGCTGGGGAACCAGGCAACCTTCAGCCCCATCGTCACAGTGGAGCCACGCCGGAGGAAGTTCCACCGCCCCATTGGCCTCCGCATCCCTCTGCCCCCATCCTGGAAGGACAATCCCCGAGACAGTGGCGAGGGTGACACCACCAGCCTGCGCCTGCTCTGTTCTGTGATCGGTGAGGCCATGTGCATGAGTGGGTTGGTAACAGGATGAGCCGAGGTGGGATGCAGCTCTGGAAGCCAAGGATGGGTTTCACAGTCCAGTGGGGAGAGCAGATCCACTGCAGCGGGAAAGCAGCATGCTTACCCCTGCTTTCTCCTGCTGCAGGAGGGACAGCACAAGCTCAGTGGGAAGACATCACAGGCACCACGAAGCTGGTCTATGAAAAAGAGTGCGCTAACTTTACCACCAATGTGTCTGCCAGGTGAGTCATGGGCGAGCATGTAGTTGGATGGAATTCTTGTTCCTGGGGAAGTTCCCTGCCCTGGATGGGTTTCCCTCACTTGGAGCCCCTGTGTGGTGCTGTTTTCCTCCCCTGGTGCACTGCCCTGACCCAGCCCTCCCGCAGGTTCTGGCTGGCTGACTGCCCACGCACCGCTGAGGCTGTACACTTCGCCACCATGCTGTACAAGGAACTGACGGCTGTGCCCTACATGGCCAAATTTGTGGTGTTTGCCAAGATGAATGATGGACGGGAAGGCCGGCTGCGCTGCTACTGCATGACTGATGACAAGGTGGACAAGACTTTGGAGCAGCATGAGAACTTCACTGAGGTGGCCCGCAGCAGGGACATTGAGGTTTGTCTCTTGCAACGTTCCTGGAGGGCAGAAGGCAGAAGCTGCTCTGTGCAGGGTCCGAGCCCGTGTTCCACTCCCTGCAGGTGGTGGAGGGAATGCCTCTGCATGTCGAGCTCTCAGGGAACCTGGTGCCCATCAAGAAGGCCACGCAGTCACGCACCTTCCTCTTCCAGTCCTTCCGGGAGAACCGCCTTGCCATTCCCATCAAGGTAATGGCAGGAGCAGAGTCGGGCTTTGGCGGGGCCCTGCACCCTGTTCCAACCCCCCTACCTGGGTGCTTGGTGTGCAGGTCCGGGACAGCAGCCGGGAAGCCAGTGGCTCCCTGTCCTTCCTGCGCAAGGCCATGAAGTACGAGGATTTGCAGCATGTGCTCTGCCACCTCAACATCAGCATTCCACCCTGCACCAAGGTCAGCTCTCCTTTCTCAAAGTCCCCATGCCACGCTGTGCCAGGGTTGAGCTGCTACTCTCTCTTCTGGCTGGTAACGCCTTGGTTTGTCCCCACTTTGCAGGGAAGCGGCACTGAGGAGCGAAGGAGGACACTGACACCTTTGTCTCTGCGTGAGCGATTTAGCATCCTAAGTGAGAGCAGTTTCGGTACGCAGCCTACTGGGTCTGTTCAAGCCTCCCACCTCCTTTGCTTTAGGGTAGGGGTGCCCAGGCTAGGAGGAAGGGCTGGGCTGACCCTGCTGCACTTGTGTGCATGGCATGCTCCTGTTCCCAGAGAGTTCCTTTGGTCCTGCCTGCAGGGCTATGCTGAGCCCCTGCATTCTGCACCTCACCCCAACCCACAGTTGGAGTTGTGACCCCCTCTTCTTCTCCAGGCTCTCTGAGCAGCACCGACAAGGCAGACCAGAAGATGATTGACATCGCAGAGCAGCTTGGCCTCAGCTGGGCAGGTGAGTCCACACCTGATGGATTCTCAGTGCACCTTGAAGCTCAGTGCTTAGGAAGACTAGAAAGATGCTGCAGGGTTGCGTGAATGTGCTTTATGCTGTCTGGGGAGCTGCCCATGGATGTGATGCTGAGATGCCGTGTCTCTCCCAGAGCTGGCACGTGAGCTGCAGTTTGGGGTGGATGACATCAACAGGATTCGTGTGGAGAACCCTAACTCCTTGCTGGAGCAGAGCATAGCCTTGCTTAACCTGTGGGTCAGCCGCGAGGGCAAGGGTGTCAAGAGTGAGTATCTACAGTTCCTGCTACAAGGGTGATGGTGTCTGGGCTGGGCATGCAGCCTGTATGTGTGTGCTCAGGGTTCCCTGGCTGAGTTTATGCCACCAGTTCCTGCACACCTGCCTGAAGGGCAGCTGGGGCATGGCCACAACCACCAGCCTGCCCTGCCTGCTGCTGACACTGGCTTCCCCTGCAGTTGAGAACCTGTACACAGCGCTGAGGAACATTGACCGCAGCGAGATCGTCAGCACGTTGGAGGGCTCTGGCCGGCAGAGCCGCAACATGAAGGGCAGCTGGCGTTACACGGACAGAGACTATTCACTCTCACCCTCCCAGATGAATGGTGAGCCTCACGTCCTGTGCAGGGGATATTGGAGGGGCTAGGAGCAGAGCCTCTGCAGACACAGTGAGGCTGACTGTCCCGAGTCAGGTGCACTGCCCCTAGGAGCTTGATGGGTGCCAGGTGCTGCAGGCAGCTGCAGTCTCTCCATGGGGACTTGTGCTATGGGAACCTTGGTCCTGTTCTCCATGGAGATCGGGCACAATGGGGCTTCCTACTCCTGAGGTACCAGTGCGGGATGCCCCTGGCTTGTTGCTCCCAGCACCACCTGCCCAGCCATGGCTGTGCCTGGGTGCAGGACCACTGTCACGCGTCCCACAGGAGAGCTGGTGCCATGGGCAGGGATGGGGCTGTTGCTGTCCTGCACCCAGGCACCACCCATGCAGCTCTGGCTCATCGCTTTCCCCTTTTGTATCTGCCCTTGTTGTGTTCTCTCAAATGTGCCACCTACTGCCACCAGATGTGGGCACTCCTGGAGGCCACTTCTTGTCAGCTCCGAGTTCATCCTGGCCTCTCTCTCATCTTTCTCCTCTGCCTGTCTACACTGTTTCCACCTCAGCTGAGCCCTCTGGGAGCAGTTTCCTGTTCCAGCAGCTGCGTGTCACCCAGGACTGCCCCTCTCTTGGCTGTGTCGTGCTCTTCCCTTACTGGCCCTGCACTGCTTTCCCTCTGCACTGGGGAGGCTGGGGGCTCCTGGCTGAACACTGTGCTCCAGCTGCTGCTGCTGATCCCTGGCTGCTGGGGAGCAGGATTTCTCTTTCATTCCCTAGGACTGAACAAGGGGCTTGTGGCTCAGTAAAGAAGGAGCAAAGCTGCCTGTGTGCCTGAGGCTGCTTAGCTTGGCTGTAGTCTCTATTGGTGTGCCTGGGCTGTGCATGAGGCCCTCAGTGTTGAGGACGTGATGATCGCTTATAGACCTGGGGACATCAGTAGGACTATATGGCCCTGGCTGCAAGACATTTGCCAGAGTCATCCTTCCTTGCTCATGGGTCAGCTTTGGGAGTTTGGTGCCTGCAGCACCTGGCTACCTGAGCTCCAGGCTGACCTTCAGATGCTGGTTGGGTGCTGTGGGCAGGGACTGGGGGCTGGTAGAGCAGGGTGCTAGAGAGGGCACCATGTCCTGCAGTGGGGATGGGGCATCACCAGGCCCCAGGGCTGTCCTCACCAGGGGAATGGACAGCCACAGGGGCTGCCCAGCCCCAGCACTCAGCGTGAGGCACAGGGGCACTTGCAAGGACAGGAGGGACTGCGAGAAGGCAGCAGCCATTGTGAGCGCGCACCTCCCAGAGGCTGCTTCCCTTCTCACCCCGCTGTGCTTGTGTGTGTGTGAGATGGCTGCTGGAGACGTCGCCTCTGTCTGCCCATGTAGGTTACGCTTCGCTGCAGGACGAGCTGCTCTCCCCTGCCTCCCTGCATTATATGCTGCCATCCCCTCTGCGTGCTGACCAGTACTGGAACGAGGTGGCCATCATGGATGCCATCCCCATGGCCGCCACCGAGCAAGACGCCCTGATGGAGATGTCTGACATGCAGGTGTGGTCCTCAGGGCTCACCCCTTCACTGGTGACGGCTGAGGACTCCTCTCTGGAGTGCAGCAAGGCTGAGGACTCGGATGCTACAAGCGAAGGTCGTTTCCCAGGGCACCTTCTGACAGATGCACATGGCCCAGACCACATGGGCTCTATGGACTTAGTTGAGGATGACACAGTGGACTCAGACGCCATGAACGGGCTGATTGAACTGCTAGAGCAGGAGGAGGGACAGAGGCCAGAGGGGAAGATGCCAGCCAGCGACCACCAGCTGGGGACTGGAGAGCAGAACCCAGAGAGTGAAGTCTCTTTTGTTTCAGTTCAACAGAAGGTACAAGCCAGGATCGTGGCATCGCCGACCGTGAGCCACACAGTGGAGAGGAGTGCAGACAGGTATGGTGGTCCCAGGTGACAGGGGGGCAGTGGAAGGGGAGCTTCGCCAGCTACTGCCTTGTGCTGGGCCAGCTGCAGTAACCTCCCAGCCTCGCTTGCTTCCATGCTAACCTCCAGCTCTGGAGCTCAGCACCCCACACAGAGCAGTGGCTTGGGCAGAGTGCCTGTAAACCCTCTGGAGACTCTCTGGGGGCTCCTTGAAAAGCACCCAGGGGAAATCCCTGCAGACAGTCAGGCCCTGCATGTGGGTTGTGCCTCCCAGCACCATCTCAGGGCTGTGTTCTGCCACCTTCCCAGCAGCACTGGTCCCATGAGAGCCCAGTGATGCCCCGAGGCATGGCCCGAAAGCCTGCAGACTGGGGTGTTGGATGCGAATAGAGCGTGGCATGGAGAAGGCCCGTGCCCTTTGTGCATCTGCCTTGTATGCTGCTTGTGCCAGGCACTGGCAGCACCAGGAGCTCTGTGCCTGGTGGGGTGCAGCTGTGCCCAGCTGTCGGTTGGTGTTCTGGGTGCAGCACTCCAACAAAGCTGACTGCCTCTCTCTCTCTGTCTCTCTCTCCCTGTCCCTCTCCGGTGCCCAGGCTGAGGGACTGGAATGCAGAAGGCTCCTTTATCTCCTGCCTACAGGACCTGACAGAGGGCTCCTGGCAGGAGGGGGTCACCCGACGGCTGGGTCCAGCACACACCGTGGCTGCTGGGGCGCAGGGCCAGGAGCAAGAGCAGGTCCTGGCGCCGGACGTGGAGCTGATGCGGGTCAGCTCCACAGAGGACAGCGACTGGCAGCCCCAGCACCCTGCGGGCGGCTGGCCAGAGGAGCCCGACAGCCGCTGCTTTGGGCAGGTGAGGTTGAGAGCAGCAGCAGATGCAACCCTTTGCCCACCACCAGGTCAAGAAGTCCTGGCAGAACTGCTGCCCTGGCCCCTGGGGGGCCTCTTGGCCCAGAATAGAACACTGCACACCCAATATGTGAGCTCTTGCTCTCCATTTATAACCCAGGCAGGCTCCCTGCTTGCTTCCTTATTGAGTATTTGCTCTGGCCGCTGGCCTGACAGCTTGCTGGGCCAGAAATAGAGCTGGTCTGGGGGCCAGGAGGGGTGATGGGAATCCCAGCATGGCCATGTGGAGCTGATAGGGATGGAATGATAGCAGGCGTGTGCCCCCAAGCAGGCACAGCACAGCTGCAGCTGCAGCATGGCAGAGCTCAGCTCTGTGCCACGTGTAGCTCCGTCTGTCCTGTGACAGAGGACTGCTCTCTGCCCTGTCAGGCTGCTTGGGAAGGGGGTCATGGCTGTCCCTGTCACAGCCTGACAGGCGACGGGTGTTGCTGTTGCTGTCCCTGTCCCATGACTTTGACAGGAGCTGTAAGTGCAAAGGACACCCCACCTGCCTTCTCCCTTCTCCCGCCCTGGGCAGCTGATCTGCAGCAGCTAGTGTTACAGCAGTGCTTGCAGAGACCGGGTGCGTGCGGACCCGCGGGCAGCTCCTGTGCCCAGGGCTCTGCCTGCCACAGCCGACAGCATGGCTGGGCTCTGAGCAGGGGCGTAGGGCACCCGCACGACCCTGCAGAGGCAGGATGTGGTCTTTCCTGGTCCAGCTGCTGATTGTCGTGGTGCTGCTGGCCTTCTTCCTGGTCAGCTGCCAGAATGTTCTGTACATCGTCAGGGGCTCCGTGCGCTTCCTGCTCAATCATGCGCACCGTGAGCTGGACAAGGAGCTCGGGGAGAGCCAGGGGCTGGCGGACGACGAGGAGTCTCTCTCTACCAGAGTCGTCCGCCGGCGTGTCCTTGTGAAGGTAATGGGCAGGGAGCAGCACCGGGGTGTGCACAGCAGAGAACAGAGACAGGGCTGGGGCTGTGCGGGAGCCGGAGCCTTGGGCTGCGTGCTGGAAGGCTCTGCTGCCCCCTGAAATGCTTTTCCTCCTGTCCCTCCAGGGCAACGAAGTCCTCCATCTCCCTGGGGAGCATGTGACCGAGGAGCAGTTCACAGATGAACAAGGCAATATAATCACCAAGAAGGTGAGTGACTGGGGCCGAGTGTTTGTAGGGTGCTCTCCGCAGTCTTCCTCCTCTCTCTTTCCATGTGGTCCCTCTCTGCAGCCCAGGGCCCTGCACAGGGTGCTTGCATTCTGCTTTCTCCAATTACTGTCATGGCTCTTCTCCAGGCAGATTCTGCCAGGGCGTGGTGTGTGCGGGGCTGAGGGCCAGACCAGCAAGCAGGAAGGCATGGTGTTGGGGCTGGCCGTGTCCCCGTGTGTGGGCTGGCAGTGATGAAGGCTGCATGGTCTCCACAGGTCATCCGGAAGGTGGTGCGTCAGGTGGGCCCCGACACGGATGACAGGAAGGAGCATGAGGACCTGATTCTGGAGGGCTCCCTGCAGGAGCCCCAAGACCTGGAGGCAGAGGCTGATCACTTCATGTACTCCATCCTACAGCGAGACGGTCTGGGGGCCAAGGTACAGTGTGGTTTGTGGCTGTGCCTTGCAAGCACCCTGCTCGGGGCCAGCACTGCCTCTGCAGGACTTGTGGGCTCCAGGGCTCCTCCATCCTTTGTCCTTTCTTCTGTCCTGCTCATTTCTCTCACCTGTTTCCCTTCTAAGGCTGCCAGGGGCTGCTCTTGTCCCTGCACCAGTCTTCTTGCTTGGTGTCTTCTGCTGACTGACTCAGCCTTTCCCTCTCCTGTCCTTTTCTCTGTGTCTGTCTGTTCAACCTGGGTGATGTTCTGCCTCCTGTCCCTGTGGCTCCCTCAGGAGGAGGTGCAAGTGCGTGTCCCAAAACTGGAGGTCTCCGGGAGCAGGATGGGGGCTCAGATAGTGAAACGAGCCAGTCTGAAAAGGGGGAAGCATTGACCCCCCTCAAATGGCCTCTTTGGAGGTAACCTCCCTGCTTTGCTCTTCCTGTTGTGCCAGCTCCTTGTGCTGTTGGGTAGCAGGGATGTATGTGCATGATGGTGTCTGTCTCCTCTCTCTCTCCAGTTTCTTCTTTATGTTAGTGGGATATCTGTGGTACATGATAGTCAAGATCCTTGCGTTTGTGGACATATGTTCATGCAGACAGTGTCTCCACATCTATTGTCTGCAGCTGTCCCTAGAGAGTCCCTGGGCCAGCCTCAGTCGAGGCAGTCTTCTTGCTGCTTTACTCTTGCTATTTTCTACAGCATGCAAAAGCAGTTCGGGGAGTGCTTTAAGAACTTACGGGGTCTTCCATGCTGCTGTGAGAACAGAGTGCAGTGAGTCACCCTCACTGAAGCAGGACTGACCTCCAATGGATGGGATATATCTGTCCTAGGCTCCACAGCAGCCTTCCCAGCTCCTTCCAGTGCTGCACTGGCTTTGGTGCAGCTCAGCTCCTACTTGCTGCTGCTCTCTGCACCTGTGGTGGTGCCATTGATACCATTTGTGCCGTTGCTGCTGGTTCCAGGCAGGGCACTCATCAGTGCTGTGATGCTGCATCTCTGGCACCTCCTGTAAAACTCATCTTGTGGGTGGTCAGAATGGGTGCATGTGGAACAAGTGTAGGCTGGGACTACATGTGCCTGGTGACCCCATCTCTGTCTCTTTCTGTGTCTCTCCAGGATCTCACCTCAACACCAAACCACTGATCTCCACACCAACCTGAGAAGAGAGGAAAACAGAGATTGGAGGGAAGCAGGGCTGGCTGTACATGTTTCAATAGGCTAATGGCATGATTTCTGTACGAGATACTTACCGTCCTATCCGCATGACTGACTGACTGCAAGACGCATGAGCTACAGTACTTCCAGCAGACAGAGGGACCCTGTCCCTGCCTTGCTGCCATCAGGAGCCTAAAGACAGCAGCACACACAAGGAGTATCCTTTGGCTCCTGTGGGAGGCCAGAGCTGGACTGACAGCAAATGAGAGAGGAGAAGAATCTGCCCTCGCACGTCCGCCTGCGTCACTACATCCCCGTGCAGTGCTCCAGTGGCAGGAAGGAGGCTGGGGCTGCTCACTGAAGGAGAAGAGGGGCTCTATCCCCATCACCATTCTTACCTCTGCTGGACTCGCTTCTCATCCCTCAGTGAGTGCTGGGGCAGGGGGAGGGCAGCAGTTGGGGATGTGAGGGAGGAGGGCTGTGGGTGCAGTGTTGCCCGGGGCGCTTGACCTGATGCAGGGCTGCCCTTCCTCTCCCCAGCATGTGCAGCGTCTCCTGCCAAGGCAGGGCTCTGGGCCGAGCACTGAGCTCGTTGCTTACGTTGAAAGTGTAAACTGTACAGCAATCAGCCTTGTGTATATGAACCAATAAATACTATGCAAACACCTAGGGACACTCTAGCAGTATGTACAAAGCACTAACAGCTCCACTCCCAAATACCTCTTCAGGCTGCAGGATGGGCAAAGCCTTTGGAGTATGTGAGCAGCTCTGGTGAATGGAGCTGGGAACTTACTGGTGTGAAATGGCAGCAGGTTGTCATGTCCTGTGGCCTTCCATCTGAGTCTGGCCCCTTCTTGGCCTGAAGAGAGAGGCCCACAGGGGCAGCCCCATGGGCTGGTCCATGGTGCAAGCCCCAGTTTGTGCTGGCTTCAGCTGGGGTGAGGCTGGCAGCCTGCACTGAGGTGCTTGGGGCCCAGGGAGAATAGGTAGTGAGAGGAGGGAGGGCTTGTGCCACACACTGGGTTGTGCCTAGCTCTACTCAGCACAATATCTGCTCAGGAGATGAGCCAGGAGCTGGCAGGAGCCAGAAGCCCTGCACTACTTTGCAGGACCTTCTGGCCTCCCTGTGAGGGCACAAATGAGCACAGACCCACCCAGGACCAACCCCAGAAAGGGGGGGAGCTGCTCCATTGAGTGGCTGCACTTTGGCCAAGTGAATGCCCTTCTGCAGCCACTGGGCGAAGCAGTCACCCTGAAAGCAAGGGCAGCGCTGGGGCAGCTGCTCTGACAGGAGAATTGTGTAGTCAGGGCTGCCCAAGCAGCACTGAGATGTGCAGAAGGTTGAATCTGCTACAAAACTTGACCCTGGAAGGACAGGAGGCAGACAGCGGTAGATCTGTGTCCCCAGCTCTGTCCTTTACCTAACCAATGTGGGGGCCTGGCCTTTGTAGCATGGTGGTGTGGAGACCCCCTTGCCCTTTCCCCAGAGGTGGCTGTGGACTTGTTTAGCAGGGCCTGATGCTGCTCTCGGTGGCCACGTGCAGAACAAGCCCACCTCCAGCTTCAGGCAGGGCAGCCCTGTCTCACAGCGGGTGCACATATGCCAGGAAAGTCTCTGGCTCTGCTGCAGTCTGGCTAAGAAGCCCAGATGCAGCAAAGCAAACGGCCCAGCTTAGCCATGGAAAGCAAAGCAACCCCTTCCTCACCCCACCTTGAAGTAGGCACAGACTCCATCCATAACCCTTGCTGTGTACAATAACCTACCTAGACCCACTGCAACAGCTGACCCTGTAGCATCACCGTAGAGTTGTGTGTGGGTCCTGTGCTTTGGCCTAGTATACGCCTTAGGGAATGTGCTGTGCTGCAACTGTGCCCGGCACCTGCAGTGACATTGCTTTGCGCTCAGATTGCTCGTAGGGCTGGTAGGGGGAGGCTGCACCCAACATTGAGCCTAGAGAATGCTGCAGTCTGCACACTAGAAGCTTTTTAGAAGTTTTAAAAATTACTTTTATTTCCTTTTTTTAATTGTTATGGAAACAAGCCTTTTGGATCTCCCTGTCTTAGCCCCTGATGTATAGATCATATCCCTGTACACCAGCTATCGGACTATGAATTAATAAAGAAACTAACACAGACCTGTCTCGCCTCTGCTTTTCCAAGGGCAAGGGGAAGGTGGAGGCTCCCTGGCGCTGCAGTGAAGCCCAGCGGGCAGCCGAGCCCCGCAGGACACGGGGCGGGGGAGTGACTGCCCCCCCTCTGCCCCCCCCGGCGGGTGCCCCCGCGGTCCGCCCGGCGCTGTCCAGCGGCCGTGGTGCTGCAGCGCAGCGTCCCGCAGCCCGGGCCCCGCGGCGGCTCCTTCGCCGCCGGCTCTCAAAGCACGATTTGTCTGGGCAGAGCCAATCCCGGGCTGCCCGTGAGCGTAGCCAATGGGAATCGAGGCCGCGGAGATCCGGCCAGTGGGCGCCAGCTCTTGCAGCTGCCCGGCCAATGAGAGCTCCGTATTCTAATAGACCTCATCTTTATCAGAGAAATGTTGCCTCTTCCCAAGCCCAAGTTGAGTGCCCGGTGCCGGTGCCACGTCGGGTGCGGGGTCAGCCAGGGGCAGCTGCCACCGAGGCCGTGGCCACCTGCTGCCGTGGTCCTGGACCCCCGGGGCAGCTCGCCCAGCCTTTCAGCTGCCCATTGGTAACGCGCCAGCTGGTGTGGACGCTGCGGGCCAGTAGCCCCAAGGCCGACAGGGATGGGCTGCGCATCATGCCCTCGGAGTGCCAGCCTCTGAGTGCAGTCCCGGAGCCATGGACACCAACCTGCCAGGCACCTTCCTGCTCAGCGGCCCTTCACTGGCCCCCTTCCCTGAGGCCAAAGCACCTGTCTGCCAGTACTCGGTGCAGAGCTCCTTCTACAAGCTGGGTCCCCCCGGGCTGGGTGCCCAGCTGGCTGCCGGCACCCCACACGGCATCTCCGACATCCTCGGCCGGCCCACGGCGACTCCAAACAGCAGTCTCCTGCCCAGCTACCCCCACACAGGTGGATTTAATGGACTGAGCTCCCCAGGCGTCTATTATGGGCCGCAGGTGGGGGCCCTCCCTAAAGCCAGCAGCGATTACGTGCCGCGGGGCAGGAGCTGCTGGGCAGAGGCACCCGACTGGCAGGGCAGCCGGCAGTGCGGTGGCCGTAAGTATGGGGCTGGGAGAGGGTGGGCAGCTGGTGGGACCTCATCTCCTCCATTGTTTGGTGCAAGGCACAGCTTGACACCTGGGGATGTGCTGAGGGGGCACAGCTGGGGATCTCAGGCAGAGCCCAGGCAGAGCCCAGGCAGACCTCCTACTTGCAGAGACTCCCAACCCCTGGCAGCCTCTCTTGGTGAGTTCCAGGGTCAAGGACAGTCCTGGGCTGGCATGCAGCTGGCAGGGGTATTGTGGAGCACACTGCTGCCATGATGGGACTGTCGTGGGCAAGTGCAGACGCTAGCTTGTGGGGAGCCCACAGAGCACGCAGGGGCTGGGGGCTCTGGCTCAGTGCCTGCAGCCCTGTTCCCCTCCCCAGGTGATACTCATGGAGCAGATGAGTCAGGAAGGTCTTACTTCCTTCCCATTGCACAGCTAGGGAGGTGGGGGGGCATGGTGTTCTCAGTGCAGTGTGGCTCCACAGTTGCATGCTGCTCCTAATGCTTGTTGCCTTCTCAGCACAGCAAATAGTTTCTGCTCCCAAGCAGGAGGTGCAGAGCCCAGCCTTGGAGGCAACGTGGCTCTCCCGGGACGAGGTTGAAGCTGTAGAGCCAGGATATTGCTTTACTTTGGAGGAGAGCAGCAACATGGAGGGGCGTGGGGACTGGGCTGCCCAGAGCCACGAGCCTGGTGCTCACCCACTGCCCTTGTCCCAAAGCTGCTGCGCACCTGACTGACAGCCTGCACAAGAAGAAGCACACGCGTCCGACCTTCACAGGGCATCAGATCTTCGCTCTGGAGAAGACATTTGAGCAGACCAAGTACCTGGCAGGGCCAGAGCGGGCACGGCTGGCATATTCCCTCGGCATGACTGAGTCCCAGGTGAAGGTGAGTGGGGGGGGGGGGGTGGG
>PPHD01000446.1:23077-36723 GCA_002909625.1 Bambusicola thoracicus | reverse complement strand
TGTGGGGCATGTGGCAGGCGGCTGCTAACAGCCCTGCTGGGCTGCAGGTTTGGTTCCAGAACCGACGCACCAAATGGAGGAAGAAGAGTGCCCTGGAGCCCTCCTCCTCCTCGCAGCGGGTGGGGGGCTCCAGTGGAGAGCGGGCAGCCTCTGAGACTGAGGATGATGAGTACAACAAGCCCCTGGACCCTGACTCGGACGATGAGAAGATCCGGCTGCTGCTGAGGAAGCACCGTGCAGCTTTCTCGGTGCTGGGGCTGGGCACGCACAGTGGCTGAGCACCTGGGAATGGGTACTGCTGTGCCCCCACTGCAGCTCCTGCCCAGGGCTCAGGGTCTGGGAACAGCAGCAGTGAAATAAAGGCCCCTGTCCCAGCACTTATTACATGGGTCTGCAATGCCTGCTGCCCCAAAGGCTGGGCTGGGAAGGGGCTGAGGCTGGGGGGCCATGTATAGGGCAGGAACGTCCCCCAGAGCCCTCCCCAGAGTTTCCCCAGATTGGGTGTGTGCTGGTAGCAAGAAGTGCTGTCCAAAAGTCACTCATTAGGGCCTCTTGTTGGAACCTATTAGCAACAAATAAATATCATTTATCTTGACTGTGTGAGTGAGAGCCCATTCACCTGTCGGGGCTGCAGGATTGATGCGGCAGCAATAGCCCTGGCTTGTTTGCTGCCAACCTGTGGGGGCCCCCCCATGCTGCACCCAGCTCGGTGCAGGCTGCATGCACTCCTGGGGCCATGCCCCCCAGTTCCCACTGGCTCAGCCTCTGCTTGCTGATGGCACAAGGCCACCACCTGTCCCTGCTGCCTGAGGTGCCAAAGGGCTGCTGCTGGGGCCACCGAGAGCTGACAAAGTGCAAGCAAACAGTGCTGCAGTGTCCTGGTGGAGAAATCAATAGGCAACGATAAGGTGCTGCTGGGCCATTGTGCAGTGGTTGGCAGTGTGGCACAGGTGTGGAAGTGCTGTTGGGGGCCTCCCTGGCAGCTGCAGGCAGCACTGGTGTCCATGTCCCCACCTGTGCAGTGCAGATCCTGCATCACAGCAGTCTCCAGTGCTCCCTTATGGCACTGGGATGCTGCGGGCTGACACTGAGCCCCCACCTGCCCGGCCCCAAGGCACACACTTGGCTCCAGGTCCTTTCCACCACACTTTGAGCTCTGCAAGTATCTCGGACAGCTTTGCTGTACATCCTGGGGGCTTGGGGAAGGCTGAACTACCCCAGCAAGCACGGGAGGTATAGTGCTACCCCTGACCATGCAGCCCCTGGGTTCCCCTAAACTGATGCTGCTCCACTGCAGGGCTGTGGAGCCATGCACCATCCCTGGGCATTGCAGTGCAGGAGCGTTCTCTGCATGGCCAGGGTGTAGGGCTGCTGCTGGGATATTTTTTTGACATTTTCTAAGCTGCTCGACGTGGCTGACAATTTTTAATGTACTAACTGCCTGGTCCAGTGAGCTGATTAATTGGTGCTGTGGAGATCAATAGAAAACAGAAAATTAAAACAATTTTAAAGTGATTAAGTAGTTTAACACCTGTCTGATGCCATGTCAGTGCTGGGAGACAAATAAAGCAGGTGGCAAAGGGCCGGCTGCAGCCCAGGAGTGACAAATCGCAGCCACAGCCCGGCTGCCCTAAGCATCCCACGGCTGTACCGGAGCTGCGGAGCTGCTCATGGGGCTGCAGTGCAGGATCATTCCCACCTCCAGCTCTCCTCGTCCTGCAGCCCTGAAGCCAGCACGGTTGGACGGTGCCAACCACGTGGCATGGCTGATGGCTGCCGTGGTGGTTCCAGCCAGCACCAGAGCTCATAGGGCTCACGGAGCCCAGCCCACGGTGAGTGCCAGCACCACGTCCCTGGCCCTCCTCATGCTCCTCACCGGGCACTACTCTGGAGTGTGAGAGTGAGCAGGGTGGGCTGGCAGGCAGATGGATAGCAGCTCCGCTTCAATTCCACATCCCTTTTCTCCCAGACAAACCCCGTCGGATTTTCATAAATCAAAGCGCCACACTGTTTAATAAAAATTTATTGACTTACAAGTGATTATTTATCAAAAGGCCATTAATAGCGGCTCCGGGAATGATGTGCTACTGGGTGGTGTGGAGAGACTAATAGCAAATCAATGCCAGCATCTGGGCAGAATGCATATGAGGGCCCCCAGCCCCAACGGGCTGCACGGCTGCTGCTGCTGGGGCTGGCAGCCCCTACCCCAAGGGCTGCCCCACACTCCCCCCGGTTATTTATCGCTTACAAATGAAATGATCAATACTTTTAATCTAGAGCTAAATTTATTAACTTTCCCATCGGAGAGAGACATATTGACTGGGAGCACAGGGAGGGGGAGCTGAGGCAAGATGGATGCATGCTTGCTCACCTGCCCAGCCTGCTGCGCAGCATCCCAGCAACAGCAGGACCATGAAGATGGCCCCAGGAACAACAAGGAGGAGGGAGGCAGCCAGGAGCCACAGACTGCTGCTGCCACCACAGCACCTGTGACAGAGCCAGCGACGCACTACGGGCAGAATGGCAGGCAACTGCAACCAGGTCTGAGTTCTGAGTGCAGGGGTACTATGGGCACAGAGCATGGCAATGCCTGCTCCTGGCACAGCCCCTGCCACTGTGTGCAGCTATTTGCACAGACAAAGGCAATGCCCTGTTCCTCTGACCTGGAAAACTGGAGCGCTGGGTGTGATGAGTGCTCAGGGAAAAGTGGCTGGGGAAAGGTGAAGGCAGCCTGGATACCCAGCCCCAACTGAGCAGCGATGCTCATGTCCACAGCCTGGTGCAGCATGCCTGACTGCAGCTCAGCACAGGGGCAACAGGGGGGCATGGCACAACCTGGGCACCCTGTGGCTCTCCAGAGCCACTCAGAGCAGGGCACACCTGGGGGGCTCAGTGCAGAGGACCTGAGGCAGGGAAAAGCTTCATGAGCCTGAAGACTGGAGCAGCCGTACGCACTTTGTGCTGCAGCCATGAGAGGCAGAGGCTTATAAGATTCCCTTGGTTGTCAAGGCAGCTTATCTGAGCACAGCTCACCAGTTTCTGTGCCGTGGGAGACTTGTGACTGACACACATGCACATCAACACACCAGCCCTCCCCCTGGGCCTGTAAACACCATATGGAAGCATATGACACCAGAAGTGTTTCATTTAATATTGCCCCTGCAAGGGGCTTCACTGTAACAGTAACAAGAAGGCATCTGTGCCAAGAGTTGCCCAGGGCCTGAAGACTCTAGGCAGTAATAGTGCCTCCAGGAAAGAAGAGCCAGGAGATGAAGGAGTAAGTCCAAACAGCTCTGGAATAGCCAAAGTCCAAAGAAACGAAGCTGCTTCATACAAGACCTGGCTCACATTGGAGGCAGAGAGCTCTGGCCAGGTAACAGTGCTGGAGACAGAGGACTCAGGAGCGGCTCCGGTCTTCATGGTTGCCTACAATCATTTTGCTGTAAAGTTTCTGCTGCTCCTCCTTGAATGTATCTTTCACCTTCTCCCTCTTTAGACCTCCATCCCTAGAAAAAGAATCATTCACAATGGAGCTAAAGGAACACACTGACACTGCAGCTGGGGCTGCTCTGAGCAAGATGGAGTGCATTTGTCCCCTAGGTTGACAGGGCATACTGCAGGCTGACTGTTCACAGGGGCGGCTCCTTTCACCTCAAGCTGCAGTGCTCAGCACATCCAACACCACTGCAGCACGCTTCTTGGAGCAGCCCTCAACCTCTCAGGCTCCAAAGATCTCAGTGCCTGACAAGAGAGGTTCTCAAGCTTCACGTGCTTTGCTGAGCAACATCAAGTAAGAACTGGGGCATCCCAGAGCAAGCTGCATTCAGAGAATGAAATTTTGGTGCCCAACACACAGAACAGAAGTCAAGATCTGGTCCTGACTATAGAAGGGCAGTTTTGGACATGTACCTTCATTTCTACACAGGTCTACTCTGCCCAGTGCGAGACACAACCTTAGCTCTGCAGCTTACAAACACATATCAGGACCCAGGAACAGAGAACACTAGACCTGGGAGGAGAAATGTCTGGCAAGACTCACCAGAGCAGATCCACAAGGCCTCCCTGCCTGGCAATAGCTGACTTCACTCGATTGGCAAACTGGACAGCATCCTCATCACACTGTAGGAAGATGACACTGCTCAGACAGAACAAAAGGCCAAACAGGCAGCAGATCAGACAGGGCAGGTTCACCTTACTTACCTGTCTGGTCATTGGGGGCAAATACCACACACTGCAGACAATGGCCCAGCTGGTCATCATCCTAAGGAGGTAGGTTACCATGCCATACTTGCTGCTGTTCCAAAAGGCATCTCCAAACTGTGGATCATACTATGGAGGAAAGAAAGCTTATGAACGTCAGGTAATGGGTGCACCTTCCCTGAGGCTCCAAGTTCTACATCAAATCCAACTACAGGCCAGCCCTCCCCCACTGCACATGGAGTAACCTCAGCGTCCCCACATCCCATGGTCTGAGGACCAGGCTGTTGTAACCCAGCAGTGCCAATACTGGACTATCAAGACTGACCTTGTAAGCAGACAACTATTTCTGCTGTAAAAATGTTTGCCTTCTCATACCTTGATGGCTACAGGGTAAACTGTGGCTCCAATTTCAAAGCTCCCCTTTTTGAACATCATCACAGATGTGTTGTTGATGCAGGTTCCTGTAAGAGACAAGCATAATCTTGGGTCAGGAGGGCCACTGTGCCCCCCTCCACCAGGTGCCTGCCTGGCAAAACTCCTCAACTCACCTTCCGGAAAGATAAGAATAGGCAGTTTGCTCTTGTCCTGGACGTGTTCTGTGAGCCTAAACAGAAGAGAATCACCGATAATCATGGGAGCTGTCCTGGCAATCCACACAGCAGCCCCTAACCCTTTCCCAGCCTCCAGTGGCCCCCTGCAGCTAGCAGCTGTCACACCTTTTGGCAACGAGGTGACGGTCTTTGACCTCCGAACGTTCAAACCAGACGTGGGGGCAAGCTTTCACCATGGCTCTCTGTATCACACCCATGAGCCCTCCATGGACTTGACCCACCTGAACAGGGTGAGAAAACGTAAGTTACAAGACCTAGGGACACAAGAAGGTCAAGGCAGTTCCTGCAGCTTCACTGCTAAGCTGAAGTTCGTCTTTCTACCCCAGTCCTTGTAAGGCTGGGAGGAAAAGTTCCAGGCTCTGAAAGTAAAGATGCAGCAAGCCCCAGGGGAGGTCAAGCTTGCTGGAAAGCAGGCAGAGTTGGGGTGCAGACCTTACCATTGCATAGTAGCCATCACTGGCCAGGATGATCACATCAATGGGAGATGTATGATTGGCCACGCAAATGCCTCCATTTCGGGGTCTGTTTTCTCTAAATGCAAAACAAAGGCACAGATTAGGGCAGAGGAATGAAGAGTGTGGCCTGCAAGAGGCACAGCATGATGCAGCCAGTGGAGCAGACACTGCAGCAGACAGTGCTGCCTTACCGGTCATGGTAGGTGATGATGGCTGTGAGGGCACGCACGCAGATCCGGTAACACATCAGGTGAACGTGTTTGCTGAGGAACTCTTTACACCTGCCGCCCAGAAGAGAGAACATCAGCCCCAGCTGCCCACATCTGGTCACTCAGACCAGCTGTCTGAGCTCATGAGATCTCACTGAGACTTCACATCATGCCCACATAAACACATCTCCTCCTGGGTTTTGCTGGTTGCTTACTGATTCATATCTCATGAGAACCAAACTTTTGCCTTTGCCCTTCTCTGTTTTTACTCCTTTCAGAGATCTGGGATGAGAGCTCCGTCACAGGCTTAATGTTCACATCTAGGCCTTTTATTTGAAATAGTAGAATATACATTCCTGGACAGGCTACAGATGATAGGATCACCTGCCTCATCTGCACCGTGCAGAAGAGACAGGCCTTGCAGGAAACCTTCCTAACTATCAGGTCTCAAACAGCACAGGGAGCTGCCTGTCACTTCTTTCAAAGGCCAACTCACCTTCCATTTGGCAAATATCCCACCACTGTAGTACCAGTCACCAACAAGCTGATGCCAGTGAACGCCAGGGCTATCCTGCAGAGAGAGGGAAGCTACGTGCTAGCAAATCCAGGCCAGAGGCCCTGCCCATCACTCCCCTGTCTCTCCCAGCCAAGTCAAGCAGGGTCTGTGAGCTGGGGGATCAGCTGCACCGGGAACAGGCCACAGGCAGGTTTCTGCAGCAGCACCCACCTGAGGGGCAGAAGGAAGCAGTAGCGGATGAGAACACCCAGTCCCCAGAGTACAGTGAGGCGCAGACTGATGTAGTGGAAGTTGTAGTTGGTCCTGCTGAGCAGGTTCCAGGACTCCAGCTCTTCAGCTGAGAACCTCTTGGTCACTTCATCATCCATGATGGTCTCAATGCCTTTGCGGCAGAAATAGAAGATATCTGAGAGCTCAAACTCAGGGGCGTCCAGGGCTTTGCCACTGCCACTCCGACGGATCTCTTTGATCTCCTCTTCCAGTGATGTTGGCTCCTTTGCAATGATACCTGCAACAAGCCACAGGCAGCTCTGAGCAAAGTACGACTTGCCTGCTAAAAGACAGCCAAGGGCCAGCGGGACCTCTGCGGACCCACCCTCCACAAGGCTCCCTTCCTTCCTCCAGCCCTCCCAGCTACCTAGACATGAAACATGCCCTGGGTGCCCCATGCACTGGACCTTTCCACATCTACTGCCAGCCCATCTATGTAGAGAGGGCATTCCACCACACTTCAGCTCTCAGAAACACTACATTTACCACACAGAAATTTGAACTTCAGATGTGCTCAAGAATGGCAGGATCTTACCATTGACATAGGGCTTGTATAGTGGATGGTTCTTCTCCTTGGCACCACGCTCTATTCTCAGTGTTGCCCACTGCAAGAGACACACACAGCAAACAAGACTGGTAAAGCCTGCAGCTCCACTTGATACTACTCCTGATTCACAGCTGGCTTCTGGGGAATACCATGCTTGAGGGAACCAAATGAGACGAAAGCAGGATGCTTCCATACAGAACTGTGTAAGCGATGAACATGCAGCTGAGTTGAAGTGGAAGCAAACATTAGGCTGGGAAGAAAGTTTTCACAGCAGAGATTTGTGTATAATGGAACAAGAGGAGTAATGGGAAGGTGATCAGCACTTAGAAAAGACATAATGTGCACACACTTGTATACCATTCTGTCCAGTAGAGCTCCAGGGGAAGAATGAGTGTCAGAAGGTGGAATGGTACTCAGTGATGAGATGGTACAGCAAGACTTTCCACAGCCTCCTGTAGGCTGCTGCCGATTGCATATGGCTGTGACTGCACAGCCTCCAGATGAACCTTGCATCCTGCATGCCCTCCTGCTGGGCTGCAATGTGATACAGCTCAGCAAGCAGACAACAAGACCAGCACTATTTTCCACTATTGGTTTCCTCCAAACTCAAAGCAGAGACTGTGTTTTTAGGCTGCTGCTAAGCACATCAGGCCAGCCTCATGAGGAGATGGGATTCCTCTCTACTGCTTCTCAGTTCATAGTCGGTCCAAAACAGCAGCATGCACCCTCAGACAAACACCCTCAGTTACTCCATCAGTCATCCATGAAGAAATGGGAACTGCCAGGAACCCCAGGATTCCCAGTCTCAACCCATGACACCATTAGATGAGAAAGCAGTGATGTGCGAATGCTAATTGTGGGTGGAGCTTCTAGCTCATCTGGCAGCCTCCTCTGCCAGTAGAAGGAACTGCAAGATTGCAGATGATTGTCCAGACACTGCCATCCCAGGAGAAGGCAGAAGAGAAGCTCTGACCCAACAGGAGTGGGGCAGCCTGTACAGAAGGCACATTCCTTGCCAACTCCACAGTAGAGACCATGGTGGCAGAAAACCCAGCCTGCCACGTGGGAAGCAGTCTCCCTCCCCACCAACATGGGTGTGTGGCTGCCACCCCGGGCCCCACAGCCCCCCCCGGTTGCCAGACTCAGGTGCTTCCTCCCGGGCTGCGTTTGCAACACCAGCCTCAAGAACTTGAAAAATATTTCTTGTCGATAATACTCCTCATACAATTCAGAATGACCAGAGCCAGCCACTGAGCCACATCAACCTATGAGACATTCTGCCAGAGCGCTCCTCTCTCCCACCACAAAGATTCTTTGATAAAAGCTGAAATAGATTTCTTCTCAGAAAAACAGTTGCAAAATTGAACACCAAAATGTGCTGAGATTAAATGTTCCTTCATCGAATGAAAGGAAAAAATAATTACAGTAAAACAAAATGTTCCATTTCAGATAAGCCAAAATTCTTATAATTTTTTTCTCTCAGCTCAGTCACTAAATTGAAAACCAGATCTTCAGACAGCAGTGTTAATGAAGCACATCACAAAGCACTGGGTCCTCCCCGTCACACCACAAACTTTTGGGAAGACTTGGATAAAGTGTTGAACATAGCAAGCTGCAGGGCTGCCCTCTCCAGCCAGCCAGTACACAGATGCTCCCAGAGAAGACCAGCTCTGATCCTAGAGCAGTAGTTGTACTGAATACTGTAGCAGTTTGGACATCACATTTAAAAGCCTGAAACTTTCCTACTATGCACAGCACTATCTTATTCCTTTTCACTGGGCTGCCAGGTTTGGGTTGGTTTGGGTTTTCTCTACTGGGAGCTTTGCAAAAATTCTGGTCTCACCAGGGACTCAATTCAAGGAGAGGCACTGGCTAAGATGGTCCAGAAATAAGTCTGCTGAAGGCAGCCAGGGGAACAGCATGACCCCAACTTGGAAAATTCCACTTGGCTTTTTTTGTGCCAAGAGGAGCAGCGAGCGCTGCTGCTGTCCTCAGAGGCTGCAGGTCCAGCTGTGGCTGCTGGGCTCAGCAGATAAGCAGGCGGGAGCTCTGCGTTCTGGCCACAGACTGCCCTGGGCTTGCAGCACATACAGTTCCACCTTGTTGCCTGCTTTTGCTTCATCCAAACATACTGGAGATGAGCAGCCCACTGACTGTAGCTCCTCTCCATCACATCTTACACCCTTTTTAGCTTCCCTCCATACCAAACTATGACAGCACTCAGCCTTGCCTGGGACATTAACCTGGCCAAGCACACACCTGCTCCCAGCACATCCCCTGGTACTTCTGTACTACTTGCATACTTATGGGCTATGCTGTCCTACTACTTGGTTTGAAGACTCAGTGGCTTAACCACAGAGAAAAAAAAAACACAACCTGTGAACAGAAGTCCAATAATTGCACTTGGCTGAGATGACTGCAGCAGGTCATCTGGCACCAGCACGTTAACAGCAAACCATACTCCTGCCCCTGTTGTCTGTTGTGTTCAACAGAAAGGTAAAAGCTTCTCCTCCTACCATTAATACACCTGATGAGACCCTATAAACACTCTTCAGCACATAAAATTCTGAAAACATAACTTACCTGAAAAATCTTCAATAATGTCTTCATGTAAACCTTGCGGATGCCAAAGGAGACTCCAAAAATTGCTGGCACAATGATGAAAACCAGGAGTAGAGTGAAGAGGACAGTTATGGAGATTCCCAGGAGATTGACAACTAGGCTGTCAAAGGGGAGCAGGAGGAACATGATGAAGGGCCCAAGCAAGGCTGGTGCCCTGCAACCCTGCAGCCAAACAGGAAGGCTGCCCGGAGCAGTTAAACAGTCCTCCTATTATTCAGTAATAGTCTCACAAATGCACCAAGTCCGCTGTTGCTCACAGACCCCATTCCAAAGTTCACATCCTTTTTGGGCTCTGTGAGAGAGGGAACGAACAGTATCTGGGAGAGAGGTTGAGAAAACAAGCAAATACTGCCAGGAGTCCCAAACAGTTCAAACAGTGCACATTAAGGAGCTCAAAGAAGATGGAGTGTGCAGGCAGGTTCCTCCATGGGTTTGCAGTGAGTATTGTCCCGGAACAACTGTGTGAATACAGGCTCTCCCACGGCGCTGCTGAGCAAATCCTGCTGAGGAGCAGCTTCTAAAGACACTGGCAGTAGAATTTGTCTCAGGCTGCTGGGAGTATGCAGAATCTCCTCACAGGGACAAGATGAAGTCCATCTCTGAGCCTGCATTGGAGGAAACTGAGGGAGTTGGCACTTGCAGGAGCCTACTGTATGTGGAGCTATTACTGTTCCTTCCAGGACGACACAGCCACTGGCTCAGATCCTCACATGACGCCTGTAACAAGTTTAATTCCAGAGGCTCCTGGCATCCACTCACGTTGAAGAGTTGCAACTGACTCAAATGATACCCGTGTCCCTGGAAAGCTCTCCAAACAGTGCGTTGGCTTCTTGGTAGACCAGGCACTCACATGCCACCAGCACTAGAGAAGGAAAGAGAAACTGAAGTCAGGAAAGTCACACAACTCAGAGACGTCAGTGGCAGGAGGCCAAGGACAGTGGGTGCTGAAACCATGAAGGCAGTGCTCAGGCTAAGGACACACCACTCCGAGCAGCTCCTGAGACACTTCAGACTCAGACTGGTACTCCAGCTCCCATTTCGCACCATCAGACATACATCCTGCGCCTTCTTCCCAGACAAACCTCGAACTGAGTGGCTGTAACCAGAGCCACTCTGGAGCACAGGATGTTGAGTGTCTCTTAACACGTCCCAAGTACAGGAAAAGAGCCAATGAAGTACCAGAAAACCCTTCTGAATGACAGAGGCCTCACCACCCCTCTCATTTCAGAGGAATCCAATCTCAGGGAGCCAGCTGTGTGCTGGATTCCTGGGAAGGAATCACTTCCTCTACCGCTGTACACAGGTTCCTGGGGCGTGGCTCACCTACTGCTTACACAGGGCAGCTTTACAAACAATGCATGACAGGAAGTTAGCCCAAGGGAAGAATTACTGCTGATGATTAGCCACAGTAGAACTCACCGGGACATGGGGAGCAGTCAAAGGTCAACGCACAGCACTGCAGCCCTCGCAGGGGATGACCTGGCAGAACAGGTCTGCATGAGGCCAACACTAGTCAGAGTGTCGGCTCAGGGGAGAACTCCCTTCGGATACAATCTCTGCCTGCTGCCAGAGGGCACGGTGTCAGCCTAAGGGTGGGATGGAACAGTGCTTGAACTCAGAGGAACAGGGGAAGGTGAGAATACCATTCTGCTCCCCTCTACATACAGAGCGTTGCAGCTGCTGGCACTCCAGCGTTACTGCTTCAAAAGAGCACAAACGCCTCTATAAATTATTCCCCGAGAGCTGAAGCTCTGCAGCCACACACGGGACCATCCATCAGCCAGAGCTGTCACTGTCGGACCGGCCCCGGCGGCTCGCATCCCCGCGAGGCACTCAGTTCCACGTTCCTGCGCTGCGTCACTGCCGTGCCCCGGCCCCACGCGCCAGCAGCCACGTGCGGTGCCCGACTCAGTCCGGCACCCCCGACCTCGTGCCGGGCCCCGCGCTCGGGGTCTGAAGCTGCGCCCTTCCACCCAACGCGGTCACCCGAGGGCGGCGTGGCCGGGAGCGCTCCTCGCGGCTTTGTTACGGCCTACGGGATACCGCCCACGGGCGCAGCGAATCCGGACAGGGGCCGGGGCCGGCGGCGACCTTTGTGCGCGCTGGCAGCGGCTGCCGGTGGGGAGGGGCGGGGGCCGGAGCCGGGTCGCTCACACCACGCGCGGGGGCGCTACGGCGCGGCCCGCACCACGGAGGAGGCCGCGCTCCCTGACGCGGGCGCCGGTTAACGGTCCGCGGGCGGCTCGGGCCCGGCCCCGTCTCTCCACCTCCTCCGCCGGCCGCAGTGGGACGGAGACCGAGGCCGGGACCGGAGCGGGACGGCGGGGGAGGAGGAGCGCCGGGCTGGGCCTGGCCGCTCACGCACTCACCTGCCACCACTGCCGCCAGGCCCGGCTCCGCCCCCGCCACACGCCGTGCGCGCCGCCTCTCCGCCCTGCGCACGCTGACGTCACCACGCCTCCCGCGGTGCCGCGCACGCAGCACCGCCGCACACGTCCCTGGCGGCAGGGGGCGCCGCGCCCCGCCCACCGCGTCGAAATCAGAGGCGAACTCGCACCGTGCCGTCACTTTATTGCCTCCCGTAACAGCGCGGCCGGCCCGAGGCGCCCCACCGCGGCACTGAGCAGCCTCGTCCCGCCCGCCAAAATCCGCCTGCGGCCTCCACGTCCGCTCCGCGGCGACAGCCCCGAGCCGCCCCCTCCGGCTGCACGCAAGGCGCGCCCCGCTGATCGCGCCACAGGCTCGCACCGGAAGCGGCCTTCAGGGGCCGCACTTCGTCCCGCCGTCACTCCCGTACTCTCACACCAACGCTGCCTCGAGGACGCACCAGCAGGAATTTCACTGAAACGGCTCCCAGCCGACGATGGAGCAGGGCCCGGCTTTGAAGCCCAGCAGCTGCTTGTACCATAGCCCAGCCAGGCTCGTGGAGGAGCTGAAAGAGCTGGGAGTGGCACTTGCTGCTGCTGCCGTCACCCCGCAAGGGCCCTTGTACCAAAGCAGGGACATAAGGGACCTACAGCCCCCCCCAAAGCACCTCCCTACCAGTACGGGGCTTGGGGCTCTGAATGCCGCCAGCTCTGCAGGTGAGAAAGGACAAGGGCAGCAGCCCGGGAGGTGCCAAGGTGCTCCCGGGCCCCCTTGGCACTCTTCACAGCATGGGAGGGTGAGCGGGTCACACCCACGTGGTAGATCTTGTAGTTCTTCCCGTGGTTGTTGTCCCAGTGGGTCTTCTGCCCACAGCGGAAAGAGATGCAGAACTCTGTGGCCTTGCAGGAGCTGGAGGACTTGGGAAGGGAGAGCTCAAAGGAGAAGGTGTCCATGTCTGCTGAGCCATACGTGCTATGCATGTACTGGCAGGAGATGTCTCGGAAGCTCTTCCAGCCATCAAAGGTGATGCGGACAAGGACTTTCTTCTCGTACTCAATGTTTCTGACCTTCACTGTCCCAGACAGGGCATGGTCCTGGATCAGACAGCTCTCCAGGCAGACCAGGTTGCTGAGCAGGCGGCTGCGGAAGGTTGCATAGTCTGCAGAGGGTTGTGGGAAGTCCAGCACATACCTGCCCGCTTCTGAGCGCGAGTCCCGGAGCCTGGGCCGGAAGCAGGTGAGGTCTGACAGAGCATGCTGCAAATCACAGAGGTCCTCCTCAATCTTTGAGAAGAATCGGACAGCTGTCAGCGAGAGCCCCTTCATGTCAGCAAATACCACCCTCTTCTTCTTCTGACTTTTGGAGCTCTTGGTGCTCTCTCTCCTCTCAGGCTCATGATCTGCGCTCTGCTTCAGGTTCAGACAGGAGCGGAGGGGCTTGCGTCCCCGGCTGCCCCGGAGCTCCTCATAGGAATTCAGCAGCTTGCGAATAGGGGGTGAGTGGCCCAGGCAGAGCCGCATGGCCAGGTCCACAGGCATGGATGGGGGAGTGACAGCTCGCGTGCTATAGACCTGGAAAAGCCTAGAGGTGAAGAGGGGTCAGGCAGTGAGCCCTGGTTGCCGGACAGCTGGGGCTGCAGCCCCGGCCCCAGCCCACACCCTTCCCTCCGCCCGCCCCACCCGCGCTCACTCGCCGCAGCTCATCGCGTCCCGTCCGCTCCCTCCACCGGCAACGCCGCGCGATCAATGGAGCCGTGGAAGAGCCCGCGGCCGGGACACCCCACGGCTGCCGCGGCAGCCAATAGGCGCCGGGAACGCGCTGCTGAGCGGCCAATGAGGGCCTAGGTTG
>PPHD01000446.1:8411-23057 GCA_002909625.1 Bambusicola thoracicus | reverse complement strand
CCCCCCCCCCCCCCCCGGCACAGCGGCGCCACCGCCCGCCCGCCCCGTCCGCGGCAGCCCCGCACGCTGCGAGTCCCGCAGCCGGGCCGCCCCCCTCCGCCCGCGAGAAGCTACGGGAAGAAAAGTGAGCTTCTCTCACGCTGTGTGCAGCACAGGGACGTTTGAACTGTTTTCATACATCTCTTTTCAAGCGCTTACTCTGAAACAACTATTTCCAGGGTGTCTGAGAGCACAGAAAATCCCAGACTCTGGACTCCCTGCATCAAAACAAACCCAACTCAGAGGCTTCTTACCCTGTCCCTCCACACTGAAAAACAGCACACCGCGATGGCCCTGACACTCGCATTCAAAATCACCTTCACTGTTTAGCTCTCATGTGACTCCTTGATAGAAAAGACTGTCACCTAAGTCAGATCACCCCTGCCCTGTACTACCTGCTAATCTCTCCAGAGCTGTCTAGCCATTTAGGTTAAGCAGACCTGATTTTTCCTGCTGACAGCACAGATCTTGATCAGCTCATGACACAACCTATCTATCAGTATTTATACACAGCTCTCCATTGCCACTGCTTCTGAATGCTGCTTCGCAATGCAAGATGCTTCTCACTCTGAATGGCAAACTTGAATTCTGTGCATGGCTGGGAGAAGCCTATAGTTCAGCCCTGACCTCAGTCGGCAAAAAACATCAGAGACAAAGCTGTACTCTCCCCTACAAGGATGTGTGGCACTCAGGTCACTGCTGGTCAGACACTCCTGCATGGGGAGGAGCACAACAGAGCCCTTTGGGGGTAACCAGGAGCCAGATACACTTGTATGGCAGGGCCTGCAGGAAGGGGTGGTGGAGGACAAGCCACACAGTATTCACCCCTGCAACAGGTAACTGTGGCAGCACCTGCTCAAATTACAAACCCAAACATCTCCCAGAGACATGACACCAAATTGACTTTTTTTCTTTTTCTTTTTTTGCCGGAACTCAGCCACAACAGACATGGAAAAAGGTTCCTCCTAATTTAAGTACTTACTCCACATTTCTCCTGCACTCAGGAGAGCAGATCCAGCTTAAACTGAGAAATCACAACCCACAACCAGTGCCTTCTTCCCCGTGACCTCTTTCACCATCCATCCACTTTGCATTTAGAGCTAACTGCACAGTAAACCCAAGTTATCAACACCTTGGAAGGAACAGAGAACAGGCAATATATTTCAGGCCAATGGCTACAGCAGCCCCCAGCGAAGCTGCTCCCGCTCTGTGCATTCTCATCATAGGCACAGACTAAGGTGGATGAATGAGTCTTCCCCTCCATCTGAGTGTACAAGCCAAAAGCATCTATTCCTTGACAAAGCTTTACTATTGACCGATTCCAGCCTAACAGCCATTTTGAAAAATCCTGCACAGCCTGCAGTAATTTTGCTGGCTGTCAGACTCCAGAGAGGAGCTGTGCTCAAGGCACTCTAGGAAAAATCAGCTCTGGTGAAGAATTGGCTTTTAGAACAGTGCATGGGCCCCTGATGCTCACGTTGCAGCTGCCACGTGAGATGCAATAGTAGGGCACGCACTAGCTGCCTGGACAATTGTTCAGACAAACTAAATAGGGCTAAGGAGAAAGTCTTACAGACGTTCTCCAAGCAGCTCTTGGAGCACGTTTTTGCAGCAGCAGATTAAGAATGACTTTGACTGGGAGCTTCAGTCACCTCTGAGAGGCTGCCTGAGCTATAGGCATGAGCAGGGTACAATCCAAAGCCCTTTCTTCAGGACCGGGCAGAGGTGTGTGCTACTGATTCCTAAGGATTAAACACAACTTCCTCTTAACGTCTATACTTAAAAAAGAATCCACTTTATCTAAATGGATTCATTAGGAACACTATAAACCACACATGCAAAGCCACTCGCACTGCAAGATGCACTGCGTCACACCCTGCCTGGCAGTGAAAGGGGTACCTCAGAGGAGCACCAGCCTGTTCCCAAAGAGTACAGTGCAAGGAAGGCCCTGTCCTGAAGGAAAGTGAGCCAGGCTGTCCACACACCTGACAGGTACCGGGCTGTACTAGCAGGGGACCAGGAAATGCATGAGGGTCAGCAGGGCAAAAAGAGCTTATGCCCCATGGAATCAACATGAAAGAATTGCTTATGTCCCTTACCCCAGTGTTTGTATCAGCACAAAGTAACTGGACAGTTTCCACCCTCAAAACTACAAGCAGAGACTGCAGTAGAACCCCACATTCTCTGGAAGGAGCATCTTCAGAGAGCACACAGCAGAAAGCTGCTTTATCCCAAGCCCATCATTACAGTAACTCAATTTTAGTGAAACTGGTCACAATTCTTAAATAAGGCATTCAACCAACTACACACTGAAGCTTTCCAGAATATGCCCTCTGCCTTGTCACTTTGCACTTGGTGCTATTGATCCAAGTTTCCCCAGCACAGAGCTGAACGCTCTGCAGCAGAAATCAAAGGCAGCACGCTAGCCTTAGAGGAAGTAATATGAATAACATACAAAGCACAGGAGGTAAGGCAAAAATCAAGACAATTTCTGTTCTCACCCTGCAGCAAGAGATTGTTTTGGGATAGGCCTGCCAAACTTATACTCCGTTACCATTCCGAGCAACACAAGAGCACCACAAGCTTACAGAATTCCTCAGAGCTCTTCTAGTCCTCAGCTGCTGATCATGCAGACCATCCTATATCAAGGGCCCCATTTGCCCTGGGATTCACTGACAAAGGCAGCCTCAAGCCTGAGGATTAGCTGTAACTGTGTTGTAATCTCCCTGAAGTCTGTCAGCCCAAAGAAGGGGGTCAGAAAAGGCCAGAAAAGCAGAAAGGCCTTCCATTCCCCTTGCTGGAGTTGATCAACATCCAGGAATTTCAAAAGGTGAAATGGCAGCATTTAAATCTTCAGTGCAGAATCTGCTCTGATATTGGTTTTGTGCAAAGCTTGTGCGTGTAACAAAACAGTGGAATGAAATACAAATTGTACATGGGCATTATCAAGACCTACTAAGTGTGAATCAATTGCTTGCTTAAGAAGGTTTGTGACAAACCTACAAACGCTGTTTGACATTTCCAAAGCTTCCATCACAACTGTATGAGTCACAGCCTGATCAGAGAAAACACCGATGCCCAAGGCTCCTGTAGGCACTCATTTCTTGGACCATGCAAGAAAAGTCACTATCAGCACAAAGGCCAGGAAGGAATTCCAAATCCAGGCCTACACTGCAGGCAAATCTGAGATACTTGAAATAGCAAAGGTGGATATTTTATGGGAACAGTGCTACTATTGCCAGAACACCAGGAAAAAAAAAAAAGTCAGAGTAACTTCTCTCTAGACAAGTTAGAAGGCGTTGTGGACAACTGTGTCCACACTGGGGCAGAAGCTGCACAGGCAGAACAAAGTTTATTTCATCTGCAAGGTAAATTCTGACTTGGGACGTTCCAAGAACAGACAGACTTGCTGTTTGTCCTGTGTAACTATCCTTCAAAGCAGACAAACTGAATTCCTAAGCTCATGGCCATCTTCCAGGCAATACTTTGAGAAAGACAGAAGATAACAAACTTTAGGTAAACTCTCCAACCTCCCTTCCTACTGCTGGTAACAAGCTGGAGTTAAGCATCTCTCACATGATCTTAGGGCTCTCCCCTGCTTGCTCACGACATTCTCTTTGTTCTCTCTGAGTTGCAGTTTCCATCTGTAATTTGCTCCCAAACCTTCCTGCTCCTTGTGTGATAATCAAAATTTGCTCTGCCAGCAAATACCCTCGTGTGTGTTTTTTGCTCAATGGATCATGTGGCAAAGGTGGTGGTGAAGTATCCCTCCAGTCCACCTCAGAGCAATTGAGCACTTGCACAACATCCACGGTTGTACAGGCTATGATGAGATCAAAGCTGATGGGGAAAGGTAGAGTTTACACAACAAGTTACCACACCGTTCCATCAGCCAATTTTCACCTGATAGCCTAATTTAACGAACAGTACTACACTGGGGCAAGAATTAATACATATATGTAAGGCATTATTCATTTCTGAAGACGTATGTGCTCTGTACACATCTGCTGTCAAACGAGTCTGGGATCTTGAGAAATGCTGTCCACACTCACCCATCCCTTGGGACTCCAAAGGGACTACGGCAGGGCTCTGCCAAAGCCCTGTGAGTGCTGTGACAGACTGCCCTCGCTCAGCAACACGTGGCAAAAGGAGCCTGGCTGTATTCCAAGTATGTCATAAGCAATCAAGAGCGTGATTATGTAGGGGGGGAATAAGACCCTTGCAAACACAGAGGGGAAGATGTCTTGCTGGTTTACTTGAACGCTTTGAATGCTTTCAAAGATACACCTCCCAGCCCTGCTGCCACCCTCAGCCAGCCCTCTCCAAGCCACACCCTGTGGGGCACCCAGCCCAGCCCCCCTCACTGCCACCTGTCGGCTGGGCCTGGGCCATGCTCAGGAGGCAGCACAACCCCACCTCAGTGCTCACCACTCACTCAGATGAGCTGCACTGCTCCTGAGGCCACCAGCGGGGCAATGGTCTTGTACCGAATCAGGTGCTGTGAGCCCTCCTCCAGATCAATGGTGTACTCTCTGAAAGAGGCAGGTGCGTGGTGTTAAGCTGCTTTTGTGAAACAAGTCTTGTTCATATGCACTGGGTGTGGAAGGACCACCTACCTCTGCTCATCAGTCTCTGGCTCAACCAGGATGTTCTCCTGCCTCTTCAGCACTCTCAAGAACACGAAAGAGTCCAGGTTGGGTTTCGGGACTGCATATACAACAGATTCAGAGTACACGCTCAGCACTCATTCATGTTCCTCTGCAGAATGCTCAGTGAAGAAAGGAGTATTATGGACAACAAATGCATTGCCAACAAAGGGAATGCCAGACACTTCTGTTAAGAGGTAGTTTGCATTGCTCCAGCTTAAGAAAAAAACAGATGGAGGTGGCTAGCATGAGCCCAGAGCTTTCTCCATACCTCATTTGCAATAATTTTTCCAGAGTGCCTGTAGTCTGTCTGTACTCACCTGATTTTAGGAGGGCCACTTTCTGCAGGTTGGGCGGCATGTGCTTTAGGGCCACATTTTTCAGGTAAGTCTCAGTGTTTGCCATGTACCTGAAGAAAAAAAAAGTAACAAAAACCCACAACATTGGAGCATCTACTGATTTGCATGGAGAGCATTTGCTCAAAAGTGCCAACAGGTGACACCTCCTGGTCATCCAGTTACAAGCAACTCAGATGTTAACAATTCAGATGTTAAGTATGCCACAGACTCAGAAGAACTTCATTTTAGCTCTTTCCTTGTCCGTAAGGAAAGCTGAACACCTGAATGTTACTTCAACTTTGTCTAAGGCTTAAGAACTGCTCAGTATAACACAAGGGCAAGTTCTGTACCCCACGCAAAGGGATGGAGATGCATTGAAAGCCCACTCACTCCTTAGCAAAGGCAAACTCCTCTGGTGATAGAATGGAAGGCTCTCCTTTGGCTCGAGACTTCTCCTTCTCCAGCACATGTGGGAAAAACTTCTCTATCTGTCATTGGAAAAAAAAAAAAATAAAACCCAATTTTCCAGTAGTTCATTGCCTAAAATCTCCAGAGACTTCCCTTACAAGTGATCCTCTCCTGAACGGGTGTATGCAGTAAACACATGCCTGCCAAATACTGCTTCTTACTTAGTAACAATACAGTCAGACGAGGTCTTAAAGCTACACAGATATATGTATATGTGACAGGACCCAGGAGGATCGTTGCACCTTGGGTTAGATAAAAAAAACATGCCATTATAACAGAACATCAGAGCAATACCTCGATTCTCCACAACAGAAAAGCGTGCCCAAGGACTGAAATCCTTTGGGTTGCACTGCAGATAGTGAGATGGGGTGCCTATAACAAAGCACCTTGCTAAAGCAGGATATAATAAAATGGGCTAGGAATTACTCCTGAAGTAAATCTTTTCTATGCTCTGTACAGCATTACCTTCACGAGTCTACACCGCAAGTAACTACTGAGCACATAACGGATCCTTTCAATCTCCATGCGGTGGACGCTGACCTTCAAGTCTCCTTTCTTTGCCCGTTTTAGGTTTGCCTCCTGCAAAGAAAACTGAAAAGGCTGAAACACCAAATAGCAAGAAACAAAGGAGACCATTTTGCACATAAGGAAAATAAAAACTGACTACATTTCTCAGTGCTCTCCTCAGGAATGAGTACTGCAAAGGCTCAGAAGCACACCCCCCCATCTTCCCCCCGCTGTAGCACGCACCATGTGGTCCAGCTGCTCCACCACGCACTCAATGATCTCAGGCTTGCTCTCCAGCAGCTCGGGGGCAAATTTCTCGTTCAACCAGGCCTAGGAGAAGACACGCTGTGAGCACAGGTGAAGAGTGTTCCTACCGCGCACTAAGCACCGGGAGGCGGGACCCCGGCCCTAAGTCGCCCCTTCCAGCCCAGAGGGCCCACAGTCCTGGCTGTCAGCCTTCCCGCGCCTTCATCGGACAGCCCCAGCTGCCGATCGTCTAAAAGGTCCCCAGGAAGCCTCGGGGCTCATCCCTGGGCCGCACTACCTGCTCCAGGCTGCGGATGAGCTGTAACGGAGTGAGTACCAGCTCCTCACTGCCATCGTCCGAGTCCGGCTCCTCACCGCCCGCTGCCGCCATCCCAACAGCCGCAGCTCCACTGCGCAGACGCTCCGCGCGACCCGGATGTTCCCTACTGCGCAGGCGCTCCATGCGACCCGGATGTTCTCCACTGCGCAGGCGCGAACCGTGACAAAATGGCGGCCGTGGGGTGTAGTGCAGTACAGCCCCGCTCCACCTGCTGGATGCGCTTTTACCCTCTCGAGGTACAAAGATAAAGCGCTGCAAAACAGCGCTACTAAATACGAGACAGACGCAGTTTAAGAAAAAATTTACTGATCCATTAGTACTTCTGCCAGTATTGCAACAGACATGAAAGGCAACCACTGTTACAGTTTAGAAAACCAAGTTTTATACAGTTAGAATATTAACCAAATCTCAAACAAACAAACAAACAGAAACCAGTGGCTGAGGAACAAGCCTGGAATTTCAGACGCAGTAGCACCTACAGCACCACCAAAAGACAAAACACTTCATCCGTTCGGTAGAATTTCTCAGTTTAAGTTCTTGAATTCCTTCCACAATTGGATAATGGCACTCAGAACTCAAATCCTTGAGACGGGCAAAGGATACAAGAGGAAAGTATGAAACCAACCAGGTTTCTAGGAACCGTGCTTTTGGGTATTGCTGAGGAATGTTAATGCACAAACAGATGCAGTAACGCACAGCTCTACTTCTCAACAGCGTGCCAGCAAACAAGAGTTAAGAAACCATCTTACACAACAGCTAAGTTTGTCAAATCAGCACTTTCCTATAAGTTATAATAAATTCATAAAGAAACAGTTTTACACTTCACATATTAACCAGAGTAGGGGAAGAGTTATGTTTATTGGTTCAGCATCCATTTTATTGTACTTCCTGTTTTATCCAAGAATAGACTCCCTCTTCTGATCAGCACTGACAGATACAATAACAGCACATACACAGCAGTAGAAAAAACACCAGGAATGAAGTCCAGCTATTCCTCCCTCTCTTCTAGGAATAACCAAAACATTAAAACAAGAAACACTTTGCCTTCTAGTTTTCCATAAGAAACAGTACAGGAAGCTTAAAATGCTCGTTGCCTTGAGTCACTTCTCACCAGGAAGAGGCACCACGTATCCCTCACTGCAATACTGAACTCGAGGGAAAGCCTTTCTTCTGGAAAGTTCCACTCTGACTTGTAGGTTTCCAAAGCCCAATCGATGTACAGAAAGTTTAAGAAGTAGGGAGGAACAGCACCACATTTACATGACTAGACTTCTGTCGGGCTAAAGCGGTTCTGTCAGAAGAGTACGCAGCTTCACCACTTCTGCTTTTTTCTTGAGAAACTTAAAAGTGATCTCACTGCTCAATAATTTGCCACAGAATGTATGCTGACCAGCTGGGTCACACCACGTGGAGTAGTTTTAGGAAGTCAGTCCCTGTAGAAAATGGCACTGTGGATCTGGCAGCAGAAAGAGGAATGATGCTCTAAAGTAGGAGGTAGGGGAACTGATACAGCAAGTCCACTGTTGAGCTGTCTGCTAGAAAAGAAGTTACACGTTAGAACTGATTTCCAGGCAAAATACAAGGGGATTCTTAACATGGGTTATGACCTTGATTTCACAGATGCTTGAAACACACAAGCTTCTAAAATAGAGCTTGCTACAAGGTACCTCTAAAAACGTTCAAAAAGAAAAGGTGCATCTTTCACAGCAGTATAGGAAGAACAGTTCCTCGTACAGCGCCATCAACGATTTTCTTAAGTATTTTTTCATCTCTTACTCTATCAGTCTGAATTGTTTAGAAAACCAAAATAAGCATTTAAATAGTGCTCTGTTTTAAAGCATATTCTACCAAATTCAAATCTTGACTGTTTAAGTTAAATCTGCTATTGTTTGAACTGGCTTAACATTCAGTAGCATAAAATTAATCACATATATTGCTACACATTCAGAAAACCTACACCACACAAGACTTAAGTGAAAAGCCATTGGTTACACACAGTAGTTGGATAAATATTCTGTTTCAGCAGGAGAGTCTACCACACTGAGCACAAAAAAGAAAGTTCAGATTGGCACCTACTGTAATGTTGGTACGTACCTGAGACTCCACAGTTTTATCTTCCACTGCTCATGCCTCTGTCTTCATAAATGGTAATTTCAATCTATGTAGAAAGGCTGTTAGGGAAATACACTATGAGAAGTTTACAAAAACAGAAGTGAAAAATCATTATGATATCAGAACTTTTGATCTTTCTGCTTCATAGCTGCTTTTTCAAGATTCATTTCAGAGTTACAAAGCAAACAGAACAGCACACCTGTCTTGTCAGATCAGACCAGTCACCTATGCAGGTCAGGACAGTTCCAACAACAAGAATACAAAATGCTGCATACAAAGAGCTTGTGAACCTTGCGATCTTCTCCTAAATCGGGAAAAGCTACACAACAGACAGAAGTATAAATATCTGAGTAAAGAACAGCACACAACTGAGAGTGACGAGACTGATCATATATTCTGCAGTATCACAGATCAAGCATGGCTAGAGAATGCCACAGTAACAGAGAAACAGGTAGCATATTGTAGACTGACAAATTAGGAAGTAATCTTAGAAATCACACAAGGATACAACTCTTAGTCCTCTTTCAATGGGGTCGGTCAGAAGGAGGCCCTGAGGAGCATAGATCTTCTCATTCTGTTCCTGAATGAACTTGGCAATTTTCTTTAGAACCTGATAATAGAACAACACAGAAGTCACAGTTTATTAAATCAGGTTTCTTAATTAGGTTTTCCTGCCTTAGAGCCATAGCCCAGCAATACCACAAATATAACAATATTAGGAGAACCCAGCGTAGGAGCACCAATACCCACTAGAGACAGAAATTGCATTATTCCTCAGTGTACAGAAAATGTTACACTGCTCACATAGCATGTACAGACAAGTCTGTCTGATATGAGTTAAGTCACCCTGTAGTAAGATCCAGAGTCTATACGGAATTTAAACGATGGTGCAAGTCACAGAAAACCTAAAAGGAAATACATCATCTGGAGTCTGTGGGATATACTGCCTTCTAAGAAAGGAGGAAAACAAAAGAAACCTACCTTCTCATAATGTGTTTCCATGCACAAGAAGATAGTATAGGCAGTCAGACAGGCCAGACACCCTTCAAGGTACGATTGGCCCCCAAGTTTCTCAGCTTCAGCATAAAGGTTATTCAGCGTTCGGACAGTCTCTTCAAACTGCTGCCTATCAATCTGAAGGAGAAATCAGATTTAGCCATCACACCCTTCACGCTTCAGAACTCATCAATATCTTCTAATAACAGCCTTTGCTTATTGCTGTTTCCACGTTTCCTTTTTTCCTCCACGGAAACATCACCTACTGACATTTTAAACAGCCACTGTGTTTAGAGCAAAGTCCAGAGGACACCGTGAGTTACAGGCCTGAAACTCTCTGTTGAATATCTGCCCAGTGGTTAGATCAAGTCTGAATTCCCACACTAACTGAACACAAAGCGATTAACAGCAAAATAACTATGAAATGCAGTTCCACCAAGTGGAAAAAAAAGCTTTTTTGATACACGACAGGCTGCTAGATTAAGAAGAGCATGAAAAAGCAGACCAGGTGACTCCAGAGATCAGCAGTAACTCCTTACTGCTTCTGTAGCGCTGCTCGGGTGAAGCCTGTGAAGCAGTACAAACAACAAAGGCAGGGGAATACAAGATAAAGCACAGTATCCGCTTTACCCGGTTCTCCAGCTCGGCCGGGAACTTGCTCTGGAACTGGCAGCGCGTCCCACCACTGTAGTCACGCTGGATGAACACTTTGCCCGACACGGGCGCTTGCTGCGGCCTCATCGCACCGCGGCCGCCTCGCTCCGCTCCCACGGGCGCCGCCGCTCACTTCAGGCTGTCGCAAAGGCGTCCAGTAGGCTCCGGGCCGGGGAAAAGGCGGAAGCGACGTTCCGCGCATGCGCCGTCGCCTCATCAGGCCCAGAAAGCGGCAGTGCGCAAGCGCCCCCGCCACAGCGAAACAGAGCGGCAAGCTCACGCATGAGCACTCGCTGCCTGCGTCCTATTGGCTGCGTGGCGATTCCCCCTCCAATCACAGCTGAGGCACAGACCTCGTGACCTCTGCCACCGCCCCTCACGGATGGCACCTCCCTGGCGCACACCCCCACCGTGCGTTGGCATGGTACAGCCCAGCTCCTCCTGCCTCGAACTCATATGGCACAGCCCGGCCCCGCCCACTCCCGGCCCCGCCCCCTCGCCCCGCCCCACGTGTCCGCGCGCGCGCGCTGAGCTGGGGGTGCAAGGCGGGAAGAAAGCAGTTCTAGAATTTTGCTCTGCAGTAATAAAGGGCTGTTTTTTTACTAAATAAAAATGCCGTGTGGAAAAATGGAAGGCAAATTGAATGCAAACGTTATCTATGGCAGGGCCATCTCCCATGGGGACATGTGTTCACGTTATGCCTGCAGGACATCCCACCACCATGCCTGCATTTGTTATTTTAAGATATAACACAGCAAAGTGTTGCCCAGCTTCCTTACTGCATTCCTCTGCGCTGTAAATAGCCTTGAGCCATCTGCAACCTACAGCACACTATTTTAAAGACGTATTTCTGTGCTTGTGTTTTGCCTTTGTCCAGGGGGCTCTGGGAGGGCTGTGGGTGGGGATGCAGCCAGGTTGCACGAAGGGCACAGCTGGAGGAAGGGCCGCCCCGGAGCTTCGAGCCTTCTTCCAATCCTATGCTTTTAACATCTGCAATTCTCCATTTGCACATTGACCTCGTCAGGCTGCTTCGTTTACATCACGTCGGAGTGTGGTGCAGTGCTGTCCTTTCTCTGCAAGAGGACTTTTGACAGCCAAGATGTATTCAGTGCGGAGCAGCGGGAAACATTAACCCGAAGTCCTTAGCTGGGAGCAGCAGAGTCCATCGGGACACTGGGACTGCCCATTGCCATGCCCTGTGCAAAGCAGCGACAGCTGGAACTGGGTGGACCCTGTCTCATAAACAGGGAGAACGCAGCCTTGCTTTTCTGGCAAAGCAGTTTTGGCTTTGGATTTCTCTTGGCTGATGCAAGGTGACTTCAGTCCTCCATGGGAAGGTGGGCTGTAGCTGTTACGCCTGGCTTGGAGTTCGGTAAAAGGACTTGCGGGTGTCGGGCAGCACGGGTGGCTGAGGCTCGTGAGGCTGCAAGTTACCCTTCTCCCACAGAGTGGAATTATTTACAAAGAGAGCAGAGTTCTGATCAAAGCAGACAAAATGTGCATATAATGAGGTCAACTGGAAGCTGAAGCTGGGCGAACTCAGGCCTTAATGGAAGGGCAATTAATGGCTGAGGCAGCGTGCTGGTGGTCAGGAGCACTGTCCATCGCCCCTCGTCTCCAAAGCCCCACGTGCTGTGCAGGAGTACTGCATGGGCTCCGATCTGTAGGGTTCAATGCCTTGCTGAGATTTATGAAGCATTTGTTGTCCCCTGCCAACCACGCCACAAATCAACACAGAGGAAACAAATACAAGAATGATTTGTTTTGTTTAGTTTTAACAGAGCATAATAAGCAGCCGCCATGTCGTGCTCCAGACAAAACTAACAATTTTGTGATGATAAAAGACAGTAAACGGCGCTGTGACTGTCCCCAGCACACAGCCCAGGGGCGGCAGCCGGGGAAGAGGCACCCCTCTGGCCCGGAGGAGGGCTCTTCTTTGTGCTAAGCAGTTTGCAAATGTGATAATGACACCCTTAAATTGCTCAGGGAGGAGACAAAAAGGAAGAAATACAAATAAAAAGAGAGATCTGTCTGAGTGGTGAGTGTCCCAGGAACCCGGCTATCAGCTGCTGTGATCTCTGTGTCCGTCCCCCCCGTAGGATCAGCCTGAACTAATTAGCCCTCTAGCACTCCATAATGAAGACTAATAAACACCTGATGGGTCTGCTTGCACAAACAACCCCTGCGCCTTCTGCAGGAAGCGCCAGGGCAGTTGGAGCAGCGCGGGGACAAAGTGTGGCTGAGCCCCATTCCTGCAGCCCCCACCTGAAGTACTCTCAGAAATTATCTGCTTAAAACGCTGCACCGGATGGACTGCGTTTCCTTCACCTTTAGCTGCCTGCAATGTGAGAACAGCTACGATCGTGACGTTAAAATTTTCTCAGATGTTTTATGCGCATATAAAATATTCTAGAAGAATGTGCTTTTGAATGCAAACTTTGATCCAACTGGAGCTTATAGAAACAAAAAATAGGTGTTTTCAGGGTGTCTGGATCTTCACGTAAAGATACCCGCTAATGAGCTTTTGGAATAAAAACGTTGGCAAAGGCGGTGACCGGAGGGAGCCTCCTGGGTTTGCTGTGCTAAGGGGAAGGCTGAGCCTGGAAATGGTAACCATGTAATGCGTCTCCTTCCGAAAAATCAGTTCATTGTTTCAGCGTTTCATGACACCAAGCATAAGAAGGTCATAATTTCAACAGCTTATCCTGATCCACCATCTCTGAATCAGAATAGGTGCAACTATATAGCGAGTGTGCATGAAATACTAAAGAAAAGCAATGCATTGTCTCATTAAGGGGCAGCAGCGGGGTCTTCCAGGCTCAAGCAAGACCTCGGTGTTTCCCTGGGCTGCAGGAGGGGCACTGCACGAGGAGCTGCTAGGCAGCCCCTAGCACTGAGCACACGTGGGCAGGAGGAGGTTCCTGTGCCCCGGGAAGGTAATTTGAACCTGTGCTGGTGGGTACCACACTCAGTGTTACACAGAAAAGGCAAGCGCGAGGAACAGGATTGTGTTTGTTGCTGGTAAATCAAACCAGCTGTGATCCACGGGCTGCGGAGCCTTCCTCTGAGAAACACCAAACGGCGCTGCTGTTCCCCTTCCCTGGGTGCTGGGCTGCTGGGTGCACCCGAGGGGCTGCTGCACGCAGGGACCCACTGGGGCTGGAGGCTGTGCAGCCTCCTCCATCCCAGTGTGACAGAGAGCAGCACCTGGGCTGGTGGAGGGGACAGGAGGACCCCGAACAAAGGAGCCTTTCAGGCCACCTAAGGCAGTATGGATCCAAGAGGACAAAATGAATTTACATGGCTCAGATTGGGAGATACGCTCGCAGAGCCAATTTGTTTCATTTTATAGGCCTAAAAGATTCTACGTCGGGGCTCCCTGTACGGGTTGAATTAAGTTTGGAGAGTGGCGTTTTGGAGAGCAGTTTGGAGGGTTTTCATGCAGTGAAATGTCTGTCGTTGAGCAGGAGCCATGCAGCACTTTCGCAGTGCTTTCTGGCAAAATAATCCACGTCTGCCCCCAAAATGAAGGTGATGAATACCTGAACACAGAGGTATCTGTCACATATTACTTTGGAATAAGGTTCCACACACCTACTGATGGAGCGAATGAGAAGTCTGAAGGATGGTGCATTAAAAATAAGAGCTTTTTCCTGCAAGTTGGCATCTGTGCTGCCAGCAGCGCATCTCCCGGGGTGATGCTGCCAGCTGGGGCTGAGGATGAGACCCGACCCACGGGCGGGACGGGCGATCCCTGCTGCCCTCCGCCTTCGTTAGCTCTTAATCACCGCCGGGCACGGGGAGCTCTCCCGGAGGAGGCTCCTTTCAGGGCTTTCAGAAAACGGGGTCAGACGTGTCTTCTGACCTGCGACCTGCCGCTTCCCCCCTCGCTGTAATTATCTAATACCGCGCTCTCCCTGCCAAGTACAATGAAACAATTTGTCACTTCGATTGTCTGTCAGTCAACACTGGGGCCTTTTCAACAGGCCAACACATGTTTTTTGAGAGCTTGTCAGCAAGGGCTGTCTGGCCAGGCACATAACCGTGGAAAATGGAACCTTTGTTAATTCTGGTTCTTAGAAAAGTAAATCCATTCACTTGCTTTTTTTCAGGCCTTCAGCTTGGAATTTGCACAAGAAGCTGAATTGCCCCTGATCCCTAAATGATTGGTCAGAGGATTTGCATGAGGAAGCAGAAATTAATTATTCTTTTCTTTTCTTTTTATTTTCTGTAATTGTGTGTTTAGAAATGAGATTACATTCTGCAGCCGCACGAGGGGCTGGGGGGGGGGGGGGGGGGG
>PPHD01000445.1:50923-65918 GCA_002909625.1 Bambusicola thoracicus | reverse complement strand
AGGAACAACTTCATCTACCTTTCTATTCTTCCCCTGGGGAAAATACAGTTCATTGCAGTTATTCAAGCTAAGGAGTAGTTAAAATACAGGGTTGCCTGAATAGACCTCTCCGTAATCTCCAGTATTTAGAGATTCCTCCAAGCTAGTGATGCATACTTGCTATCATACACTTGTGGAGTTTGGGATATTTTTGTTATCTAGTCAACTGGTCAACTCCCCTGGTTGTAAGTTTTTTGTTTGTTTTTCCTTTTATTATTATTATTTTTTTAATTAAAGCATATTAACTTCCATACAATTTTCCTTCATCTAGCAAGGCATCTTCACCATATACACAGCAAAGTACTTTTTTGAAAGCTATTGTGGATTCCCCAGAACATTTTCATTTTCCTGTCAGGATCAGTTATGCCCCTGTTCCAGCGCTAGCTGAAATAATGAGGAGAGATCTCTACAGGCTTCAACAGACTGAGAATGAAACCTCTAATTTCCTGAATGAGACTTTTTGAAGAAGCGCATCACAGTGAGCTGTCCTGTGGTATGAGTGAGTTTTGACTGGAGAAAGTGAAATGGAATGTTCCTCTTACAGACCAGAAGCCTTCTGTTCTCACCTCCAGCAGAGAGGCCTATCACTGAGGGAGGCAAAGCCATGTGTGAACTTCCTAGGTGATCTTGTCTTGTGTCACACCTTTGTTTGCCTCATACTCAATTCTTCATTGAAAATACAGTACTAGTTTAATAGCCCCAAATAAATGTACTTGCTCAACCTGATGGCTGAAAATCCTATTAATAAAGAAAAAGTAGTAAACATAATTCCTTTGACTTATGACTATACTTTTCATTGCTTGCACCTTTCTCAAAATGGATAACCAAGCTAATTTCATCTTTATTTACGGTTTGGTTTCACTGGTGGGATTTAGTTGCAAAGGCAGAAGGAGGGAGGGGACAGAGCCATGGATGAAAAAGCAGCTGCTGACAATGGAACTTCTTAAAGAAAAGTAGGAGGCATTTTCTGCAATTCTTTTCCTATCATTGCCTAATTTGTGGCAAATCAGAAACACATTCCAATAGATGAAGATGACAGCGTCAGAAAACTCTCATTGTTCTGGAGGTCACAGGAAGATGATAATGATAGCAATGGGAGAGCCCAGGGTCTGTCTACAAAGGGATTTCTAGTTTGTTGGGATTTGTTTATTCTATTTTTAGGATTTGTCCTTAACAAAAACCTTGGGTAAAATTCAGTTTGATAAAATCTACTTCAAATTAACATTTTGGCAAAAATATTGTAGATGTTATCATTCATACCACATACATTTGATTGCTGTGTCGGACTGTTTTGAGGCTCTTTCCGCAGATACAAATTGTGCCAAAATAAAAAAGTCTTAATTAACTACACAGTCTATTGTGTAAGCAATCCGAGTCCAAAACACAATATTACTCTTTTCCTTAACCCTATAACATTCATTAGAAAGTCCGAATTTGCATGTTTCAAGTTAGATCATGCTCCCATGTTGTTTGGGCTGTGATACGTTGGTACCAAATACAAGATGTTCCTTTCTGCATGATGCCACCCCACAGAGGGTCACAGGCTAACAAAACAACCACCACCCGTAAGCATAGAAGGGAATGGCATCAACAGCCAGATGGGAGCACAACAAATTCAAGAGGCATCTTATTCCAGAGGGAGCACCATATATGACCTGCACCAATCACACCTCCGTAGCACTAAGATGCTTCCCTCCAAGGCACACCCAGAACTTTTCAATGAGAGAAGGCTCCCTCATGAATGTACAACAACAGGCATTGCAGAAAAGCTAAGAACCGTAAACCTCAGTATCAAGCTCAGAAATGAGTAACCTGTTCGTAGGAAATTATTGTCTGTATTCCTTCATATCCACCTCAGTTGCACACTGTCCACCAGCAGATACCAACCTTTATATATATATATATATGTTGTTGAAATAATTAAACATATAACTGTCTGCATAATTTCTCATGTAGATCAGTTGTGAACAGACTCCATAAGCATTTAACATTCAAAATTCAGACCGTGCTGATTAGCCCTGATTGAACACAAATCAAGCAGTCCTGCTGTATTTGAATGATTAACTCCAGTTTTTTGGGGAAAAAAGTGCTGATGTTTATTTTTAATTCAGTATTTGCTTTTTGGGGACTACTATGTGACATTTGCCTTTTCTTTTTTAAGAAAATTCATAGCACCCTCACCAATAAGTCAATTTGTAGAAGGTAAACAGAAAAGGTGGACACATTCCAGTAGCTTCTTGCAGAAATGGGACTTTATTTATTTTTTTTTTTACAGAAGTTTTCATCAACGCTTGTTCTGACCTCTGGTTCTCCAGACAAGTAATGAATCCATGCTGATGAGCTGTGGACAATTTGCTGACATGGAAAGTCAAAGTGTTCTGAAGTGAACTTTTTTGGTCTGTCTTGCTTAAGATCAGATCAATGGATGCAAAAAAACTACAGACTTGGGGTCTTCCATTTAACTATTTTCAGAAGAATATCTTGAAGATGTCCTCTCTGCTTCTTAAGATGAAAAGCCTTTTGAACTCCATTGTCACTTCAGTGCCAGAAATGAGATCAAAATGAAGGGTTTCTTGCTTGTTATACCTCCAACCAGCGTAAGCCTGCAGGAATGTCTGAGACTGTCTGACAGTCACCATTCACTTTGCTTTCCCTGGTGGCAGATATCCTCTTCACCCTTGGACACTGCTGTCCTCTGAAGTATTTGTAAACCCAAAGCCAAGGAACAATGCTCTAGAAAATAAACCTGCTAAATTGCAAACAGCAGCTTATTTATCCTATCACTAACCAAATTTGTAGCCAACTGCACTGTACTGTTACAGCACAATACACATCAGATCTTGCTGGCGCTTAAAGTACCCACTGTAGATAAACCACCCTGGGGAGAGCACGAGATCCCTTGGAAAATGGCATTCCAGCAAAATCAAAGCATATGATATCAAAATAATATCAAGATCTCAGCATTCACTCATGATTTCTTTCGGAAATAACATCAGGAAGCAAACACTGTCAATTCCAAGAAGACATGGTTTCCTTGCGCTTGAACAGCATTGGTGTTCTCTCTTCAAAACAACCTCTGCTTCACTTTTCAGTGTTGCAATCCCTATCTATATCCACAAGAAGAAGAGTGGGATGGAAATGCTTGGACCATTTTTGTCATTATCTCGATCAGTAATTGTGCAATTTGGGTACGTTATTCCAGATAAGCAGGAACCATTCAGAGTAACATCGCCAGGAACGTTGCTGGGTACGTGGGAGAGGGATGAGCAAACTTGGCAGCTGCCTCTGGGGAGAGGGGTGATGTCTTCTATCATGGCCTCTGCAAGGGATTCTCCAGCAGCTGTTGTACCACTCCAAACAGTGGAAAGGGGACTCAGGAAAATTAGTTGGCAAATTATGCTGGGAAACACAGATCTGCTCTGATTTCTGCTTCAGGTGGGGAAACCAACCGAAGCTCTTCTGCTTCTGCTCTTCAAGCAGCTGTGCTCCATACGTGCACACTCTGTATGTATTTTATTTCACTTGTCCAAGGAGAGGACAGGGAAAGAGGAACATGCTTACAGATAGACAGAACCTGTGTTTGCTTCATGATAAGGGCGAGACAAAGTCAGGCAAGGAAAAGAACAACAACAACAACAAAACAAAATTGGCAGAGCAGAAGGACAGCACCATGTGAGCACGCACCCACTCACCAAAACACAGCTGGCCAGAGTTATTTTTAGGCCTATTCTAACAGGGTCCCTTTAAATTTAACTGGCTTTTGTCAGCCTGGACCACAGAGCAGGCATTGTTTAAGGGAGATGTATTATTTTTGGCCATGAATCACAGCGCTCGCTCAGGAGCCTTTTCACGCAAGCCACTGAGAGGCTCTGTTTTCATGGCAGCAGGTTATTGCTGAAAAGCTAATCACTAGGTATGGCCACAGGCTTCAAAATCTGCACGTCAGGAGCAAGCTATCAAACAGCTTCCTGGAGCTGTCAGCCCTGCGATCTCATTGCTGTTAATGAGAGTTTATGCAGCTAAATCATCTCTTTCCTATAGGTGTACATGTATATAAGCACAGTGCAGTGCCTTGTATCCGCAGGCTGATGCAGGCTGGGCTGCTTTGTGCCACGTGGGGTGTCCCTGGTGGCACATTGCTAAACACGGGCATCCCTGGGGAGCGATGGCGGTAATCGCAGGCTGCGGCTGGGAGGGAGATGCTGGCGGAGGAGCTGTGGGAGCATCGTGAGGGAGGGAGAAGCACCAGGGGACTGCTAAGTAGGAGGGGAAAAAAATGAAAGGAGAGCAGTTTGTTTTTCTGCTGTATTCCCAAGGATGCCTGATCTCTAAAGGCAAATTGCCTCGTCCTGAACGGCTGTGAGTATCCCCAGCCCTGGATGGGCTCACCTATAGGGCAGCCCTGCAACCCCTGGGCCTGAGCACCTCAGAATACTCAGGGAAGCAGAAGAAAGCCATGCCCATTGTTGGCTGGGGTTGGGTTTAGGAGACGATTCGCAGCTGTTGCACAAGAGCAGCAACCTCTGCAGGCACCAGCCCCTTCTGAGCACCCAGGGGAGTGGAAGACAAAGCTCCGAGGAGGGCCTTGCTCTGTGAAACCAAATCCGCATGCTGAGCAGTCCCTGTTGTCTCTAGCTTCCCTCAGTTGTGCACACTCAAGAACGGCCACTGCAGAACCACAGGAATACCCAAATCGTAACATATGTGTGAAAATGAAACAAATGCAAACGTTTTTGTTTTTTTTTATTGGGTCTGTGGATTCTCCTTTGCTCTAAATAAAAATAGAGAAGTGAAAGGAGGAAAAAAAAGTACATTGCTTGCATTTCTGCTGTTGGCATAAAGCGACACGTTTACTCATTCTCTCTGGGGAACTCCATGCGCTTCCTCTTTCTGCAAGGATCAACCCCAGTGTCACAACACCTCCAGATGCAGCTCCTCTCCATATGCTTTGTGGCCTGTCACCATCATACAAGCATTCCCAACCCAAAAGTCCCGAGAGATGGGGCAGGAAGCGAGCAGCATGACCAGCACCAGGCTCCAGATGCCCTCAGCTCTAGGAGAGAAGCCCAACAGGTGCTTGAAGAGGGCTAAAGAAGGGAGAGGTCACCCCCTCATGATACTTCTTCACCCACTCCAGCATCCTCTCTGTAAAAACATATCATCCTCTGGGACCTCTGGGTAGCTGGTCCACTTAAAAAACTTATACTGCATATAACTACCACTTAATAAGGAACATTCTCTCCAAAACAAACATGTCAGGCCAATAAGCTTTGAGCAGCTTCCAGGCAAGGCTCACCAAAACTCAAGTAAAATCAGTGTGAAAAAGCATGCCTATCTTCTGCTTTTCCCCACTACCCCACATCAGGGGAAGAAAAGAAAAAAAACAGGTTTGTCCTCAGTGAAAGATTCCACCAGGAGCAAGGAGAGATAGGATTACCTTGAGGGAATAAGGCCTCATTCATTAGGGGCAACAGTGATTTGTGTGAAGAGAAAGGAAGAGCTTGATTACGGTTAACTACTATTTCACCTCAACAGTTGAGCAAGGAGTCATGAGTTTGCCATTGAGGGCTGTGACAAAACTGCAGTGACTGAGGAGGAAGGAGTGAATACATTAATGCAGAGCAAGAGTCCTCATGGCAGCTGGTAGGACAGCCTGATTTGAGGAAAGGACAGGAGGTAATAGGACAACAGTAGTGACTCGCACAGCAGTTCTTTATAGCATACTGTATCCCCAAGAAGCCCACATCCCTTCCCCCAGTGCTTCACTCAACTCTCAAGATACTGCACTGTGCCTCTCTGCTTGTTCACAGCAGACGATTACCACTGGAAACTACTTCTCCTACCCCTAAAAAACCTAACTGGCTGGAAAATGAATAAGGCAAGAAGAAAAGAGGCCTGCTAATGATTTCCCACAACCTTTTGACAAAGTCTGCACTGCTGATGCTTTGTGATTTTCACCGAAGACCTACCAGTCACATCACACAGGTACTAAGCAGCTCACTGGAGATATGCTGGACTTACTCAACATTTCCGTTCATCCTGCTCTAGTCAATGCCATAATCAAAAAATAAGCAAACTGAAAGTTAAATGCAACCTCTGAGCCAGAAGAGTCCAATACCAGGGCGTCACATCAAAGTACAGTTCAGAGCATCTCCTTCCTCCACCATAGAGCTGCTCTGTTGTAAATGAAGCAACCCAAAGGTTCATCAGCGGGTGGACAAAATAATACATGCATATACATACATGTATTTAAATACAGGGATTCCAGGAGACAGAATTCCCTTCCCTACTTCACCAAACCAGTCTTAGATTCTAAACAGTGTTCACAACATATTCTCCCTTAGGAAGAGAGCACCCAAAGGCAACAAGGCACTCATAACTGCTGCTGCTGACAGCTACCTGCTTGCACAGATCAGCTGCTACATTTGAAAAGCAGGACAGCTGGAAGAATCAGACTCCAGCTTCCTGAAAGCTGTGTGCTCTTTCTTCTTTCCATTTCTTGCTGTCTCTTTCATCTGCATACCTTCTTCCTCTAGATTGTAGGATATTTTTCATTCCTCGCCTTCATCTTTTTTTTTGCCTGCTAAACTTCTCTCCGTGGCCTAAATGCAAAGCTAACCATTGAAGCTCACAAAGCGAAGGTGAATTCAGTGAGACCAATTAGAATGGAGGGCTTTTTTTTTTTGCCTCCACTGCAGAAATACGTTTCAAACACATTTTTAAAAGCCTGCATGTGTCCCACAGACTGAGGTGGCAAGCCAGATTTGGAACAGCAATCCCCAAAACCATCATTTAAAGATGCCCAGATCATTGCACTACTAAAGCAGTTCAAAGAGCTTGCTTACATCTACTTTCTCCCACGTTTTCACAGTGTTTGACTTTTTCCCCCCCACCATATATCTGGAACAAAGTACAAATAAGTAATCAGGGTATCCCATTTTCTGTGGGCTGTACACATTCAGAGTAGCCACACACTGAAGCACAAGACTCCTGATGCAGCCCTAAAGAAGGGCTTCTGTTCTCAGAGCTTGCCTGCTGCTTCCCACTGCACTAGGCTTGCTGATGAGGGCTGTTGCCATACCTCTGCAAGTTGGAGGTGCTGCTGGAATGGCTACTGCAAATCCAACATCACAGCGAGTGTTGTGAAGACAGTAGCAAGCCACAAAGGTGAGTGCTGAGGATGAAACAGTTCTGGAATTTTAGCATCACCCAACTCAGCTTTTTTGATAACAGATTCCTCCACACTGATAACGTTCCCAATCGACAACAGCAAAGCCCTCGCATGCTCTGGCTTTTCTGCCCATTCCTTGTATGAATAACCAAATAGTGAATGCAGTTGGCTTTCATGCATTCCTACAGATGCCTGGATTCTCCTCTGCTCAGTTCTTGGTTTCACCACGGAACACACACAAAGCAGTGCCTGATTTCATAATGTAGAGCCTGCTCAGCTGACAATGTTGCCTTTTCTTGAAGCCACAATAGACTGAACCAGGATGCTTCACTCCGCAGTGACTGCACATTTAACAGAAATCAACAGCATCTCGATTCGCATCTATTGTACGACCCCTTCCACAAAGAGGAGGAAAGAAGCAGAGCCACACTTATGAACACCTGCACAAATGAGAGCTTCTGCTACCAAAGCCAGGGGAATCATGCCAAACGGAGCCCAAGAGCACAGGCAAGCTTCTGGCTTTGAGTATCAGTGCACACCACCTACGTTTTCCACTGTGCTTTCTGTACACATGCCGGGCTGAACTCCAGGGATTAATTTACCACCCACTATGCAGTTTTGCAGGGGAGGAGGGGATCAAAGGCTCGTTCAGCACCATGAGGCTGTCACTAATGACGCAGAAGCCGATATTTCCTCTTGGCAGCACAGGGCATAGAGAGAAGTGGCACTGGTGCCTCATTAGGTGGCACCAGCACTCCCCTCTGTGGGAGCTGGCACTGCCCAGCTGCAGCCTCAGCCAAACCCCAACTGGGCTCACACAAGGCTGGTGCTAATGGTACCCAGCAACTGTCTCCTCCAAGTCTGGGTGCTCTTCAATTCATTGCCTGTTTCCCCCATGCCTTGGTCACCAGCCGTGGCCATCACCAGTAAGACACTCACTCACAATCACCTGCAGCACTCACTCATGTGAATATAGGCAATGCCACTACAGCGGGGCATGGTTTGGCAAGAAAAGACAACTCAAAACCGTTGTCTTTTCGCCAATTTCCACCTATTACTTTGGGATCAGAACCCCTGAACAATTTGTCCAGGAGCTCAGGTTTCCTTCAGAGCAGGAGCCATAATGCTTTCCCTTTTTAAAGGGCTTCACAATGTGCAAGCACAAAGCACTGCTATGGATCACTCCCAAGTCTAAAAATCAAACAACAGGAGAAAACTTCTGATGAAAACAAGGAGGAAGCTCTGTCCTGCAGGCTGCAGATGAACTCAAACTCACTGCCAAATACAGGAAGCTTTCAGCTGCATGAATGGTAAACAGTAGAAAGAACTGATAACCAGCATCTTGAATTTGGCAGGGGCAGGTTTCTTAATTTCTTCTCCACTCCCACTTTCAGGAAGGGAAGAATGCAAGAAAATCTCAAGTATATGAAACAGGAAGCCAACAGCAAACACCACTGCTCCCCAGCAGCTGGTCCAGGAGCCTAAGATCAATGCACAGCCTCAGTTTTCATTAGGAACTTAAAGCACAGGGACCAAGAAATCTCAGGTCCCTCAAAAGTATTGCAATATTCATGAAGCATGTTTTCAGAGGACTGCAAGAAGGATCATATCAGTACAAGAGTTTTATAGCAAATGGCCCTATCCCAAGCTCAGATTCTTCACAGGTACATCTGATTATCTACCAGTAGCCAGGTAAAGTGTTGCAAAAGATGGAGGTACTTCTACTCAGCCCTGAAAATAGCCATAAGGAAAAGAAGCATGCCAGTGTGCTCCATCTAACAAAGCCAGCAGCAATAACAAAAAAGTTAAGGTGGATTTTGTCAATAAGGATGGAAAAAATATATTTTTGGTTTGTTTTCCCTCCTTTTCCCTGAAGCAAGTATATTCCTACGTGAAATAACCTTAAAAAGTTATAGCAACAGCCTGCCTTGTAAGCAGCAACAGCAAGGTACTCTTTGAGATGCCCCCCTTGCACTGACTCAATCCGCAAGACTGTGACACAGTGCAAGAATCAGGCAGGCCTGGGCAGAAAGAGGTACATCCAGCTGTTCCCTCCTTCTCTAAGCTTGCAATTAGAGAGAGCAAGGCTGAGGAAGGAGGCAATGCACTCGCACTGTCACCTCAGTCACTTGTAGCATGGCTAACACCTATTCCGATTGTGGATGACTGCCTACGTCAAAACTTGGCGCTACCCATGACAGCTATTTGATAACGCAGGTTTTAGCAGGGTGTTTGAAGGAGGTAGGAAAAGGAAAAGTAACTCAGAGAGGAAGATACATGCAAATTAAGAACTGCAGAAAGCAGCTGTATGTATGAGAGAGGAAGCTCAGGAAAGTGGCTCAGCCCCAGCGTCTTTATTTGGGGTCAATGCTAGAGAACAGGACAAGAAGAATCATAGAAGCGTCGAGGTTGGATTAGAGAGGACCTTCAAGATCATCAAGTCTGATCATCAAGTTGATCTATTGGTCGTCATCACTAAAACATGAGCAGTGCTCAAAACAAACAAAAAAAGGACCTTAAGACCAATGATCAGACTGCCCAAGAGTCTGATTCAAGCTGGCCCTGAACTCCTTCAAGGATGGGTCATCCACAACCTCTCTGGGCAGCCTGTGCCAGTGCCCCACCACCTTCTGAGTAAAAATCTTCTGCTTAACATATCTTCCTCCTGCTTATACGCTCCCCTCAATACTGAAAGGCCACAATGAGGTCTCCCTGAAGCCTTCTCCTCTGTGGGCTAATAGGCCCAGCAACCTCAGCCTGTCTTCGTAGGAGAGGTGCTCCAGCCCTCTGATCATCTTTGTGAGCCTCCTCTGGACCTGCTGCAAGAGCTCCACATCTTCTTGTGCTGGGGGCTCCAGGTTTGGATGCAGTTCTCCACATAAGGCCTCACAAGGGCAGAGCAGAGGGGGGACAGCCCCCTCCCTCTCCCTGCTGGCCACCCATCTTTTAATGCAGCCCAGGATACTGCTGGCCACCTGGGTTGCAAGGACACACTGCTGGCTTATGCCCAGCTTTTCATCCATCAGGATCCCCAAGTCCTTCTCCTCAGGGCTGCCTCTCCCAGTCTGTATTCATATCTGGGATTGTCCCAACTCAAGTGCAACACCCTGCACTTGGCCTTAAAGCAGAAGAGATTTTAATCCCCTAATTCCTACCTAGTGGTTCCGAAACACAAGAGATGTGGGAAGCCTGGCTGTCAGTGAAGCCCAAGGCAAAGAACTCACTGAGTACCTCAGCCTTCTCCATGTCTGTTGAAACCAGTTCTCCCTTCTTATCTTTGCTGGAAATATTTCACTGTAATGTCATAATTTTCATTCATTTCATGCTGTCACAAGTGTCAAGTCAGTTATTGTTACGCAGGAAGAGTTGTTTCTGTATCACAGTGACATTTCATTGAGCAGTGTGAATAAACACACAGTTTAAACACCAATGCAACTCACTGCATTGCACAGACTGAAATCGGGGCACAGACACAAATAGGGCCACCTGCTGCATCTAGCTTCCGCCAGCACACCAATTGTCCCCACAGGACCAAAAAACCCCTCTGGACTTTGACAACATAGAACAAATTTTTAAAAGCCATTCAGAAGAAGCCTATCAAGATGAGATAAATCACTTCCCATCCTGGCCTTAGACAGCTATATAAATAAAATCTCACAGAAGGTAAGGATGAGAGGCCCATGCAGAAGGATGCATGACCTCTTTCAACAGTTGAACTGTTCTGCTTTCCATGAGCAGCAAGTAGCAGTTGTGGCACTAAAATTTGGAGAATGAGCAGAGTCTCAGGGTATTTGTTTTTTATTGGTTGTAGCTATCACCGCCGTGCAATAAGGCAAAGCCCTTGGCCCAGATTAGCAGTTAGAGCATCTTTACATTTGACACTCACGCAGCTGTTAGGAAAAGCTAGAGAACTCAGACCCCTAGAAGCTACTAAAGCCCCAGACAAATAAAATCAGAAAGAATTAAGGCTCGTGAATTACACTAACCACATGATTTCCAGGAGCTTGCCTCAGGATTTGAGGATGCTTAGAGCAAACTACACCAGGCTTGCAATTTTGTCAATTATGCTTCATTTTGAATGTCAGAACAGTCACAGAATTGTTTCTGTAACCGTTATTACAAACGTCCCCAAGGATATAAAGCTCAGGCAGACTACTTCTACATGCTAAAAAGCTTTCTTGGCTAACGTTCATCAGACGGTGTATCTTTACACAAAGCCCTACATTACCCACAGCTACCAGAACACAGCTGAGATATGCTCTATTAGCTCTGGAAACACTCACATAAAATACAGAAGATGCCACAGAGGGGCAGCCATGGGTCCTGCTTTAGGGGATGCCACTCTCAACACAAGTCAGCTTACGACAGCAATAAATTCACAATGAACAAATCACAGCATTCAAGCCTAGGACAGCAGAACCGCATTGAGGATAAAAATAAGCATCAGAAAATTAGAAGAAAAACTGTACTTACCTCGCTCTTTGTGCTTTGTTCACCCAATAAAATCCCTCTGATGGAAGCAAGTTCCATTTACACATCACTCAGAGACTTCTAGAGCACCCCTAGGAAAGAAGCTAGGCACAAAGACCCAGCTTGGCTTTCACAGCCCCTAAAATCTTTTCTGTGAGGCTTGCTTGGCTTCCCTCCTTCCCTCCCACCTGCCCTTAGTGGCATCCACCTGCTGGCAATTTCCTGATGAGCCCCATTTTGCCGTCACTGGAGGCAGTTCTGTCAGAAAGCAAAACTTGCCAGTGTAAAGTGTAATAGGAAAGGCACCTCATCAATTGCAAGCCCAGGGGAAAGCAGGAATATTTGTTTCTATCAGCAGAGGCAGCTTCCAAGTCCTTGGATGGAGCCTTTTCTGTATTACATCTTGCAGCCCATTTGAGTACATAATAACACATACACATCATGAGGATGTGGGCTCATCACTCCCCTTTTCACTCTCATTACAGACAGGCTGAGGTGTGAAAAAAGCACTGCGTGGTAACATGCTTAACTGCTAGTACTTTCCCTTAACTGAACCATCCCAATCATAGAATCACAGAATAGTTTGGGTAGGAAGGGACCTTAAAGCCCACCCAGTTCCAATCCCCTGTCATGGGCAGGGAAGACGCCCACCAACTCAGACTGCTCAGGGCCCCATCCAACCTGGCCTTGAGCACCTCCAGGGATGGGGCACCACAGCTTCTCTGAGTGGCTGTGCAAGTGCCTCGCTGCCCTCTGAGTGAAGTATTTCTAATGAGTGATTGAAGGCCATTTCACAGCAAAGCCAAGAAAACTGGCTTAACTCTCTCCTCAGAAGAGAATATGAGCAGAGGACATTTTGCGTATGTAAGGTGTTTTACAGTTCTGGATGGTCATTACTGTCCTTCAGTTGAACCACATTAATGCATTAAGTGGAAGCCCCCAGTTTCCTTCAGCACAAACTCAGCTATCACTGCTCAAATCAGATGAGCCCCTGCAGCACACCAGGAGCACTAATACATTCATGTAGTTCAGCTGCACACGTGAGCTGGGATGTGGTACCAAGCAGATGGATAATGGGACATGCTTTGCAGATGCTGTTTGCTCTGCAGCAGTGCTAGGTATGCCTACATCCTGATGTGCTCCCTCTTTCTTCTTCCTCTTCAACCCTTGCAAAAAAAGAGAAAAGTTTTGGGTTGAATTTTCTGCTCCACTGAACTTTGAATGGATGTTTATCCCAATGGGGAGAAAGCGTTATGTACTGCTTTTCCAGTGTATTTCCTCCCTGCGCTGCACTGGCAGCACAAGAAGACTGTGAATCACGGCGTGTGAGACTTCAGACATACCTGGCACTCATCCTTCCTTTGCGATTTTTCTGCATCCGAACTACATTCCTTAGCTAGGCTGAAGGATACGTATCCTGCTTCTTGTAGATGGGAAAACAAAGCAGATGGTCTCAGTCTGTGGGACAGGTGTCCACATCAAAAAACTGTCACCATACTTGACACCTTCTCAGCCCTACCGGCCACGATCTTCCAGAGAAGAAAAACATACCTTGCCATTTTGCATACATTTACATTTATTTGCATGAATTCAGGAACCTGCTGAGCAAAAGCAGACACCTTCCTGTTTTTAAAGCTGCACTGTAGCAAATCCATCAAAAAGACTGGTGTGAAGATAACTTGTTAAGTGCTGAATGCCAGGTGCCTTTGATATGCAAATCAATAATAAAAAGGGCCCTTCCATGCCACACTCCTATTCTACTCCTGCCTTTTGTTGCAGGGATGAGTCTTAATATGTCTTAATGAGCTGCAGAGGAAGAAGCTCATGAATCATAAAATCATTAAGGCTGGAAAAGACCACTGAAATTATCACTAACCCACCTCCACCATGCTTGCTAACCATATCCCTCAGTGCCACATCCACACATTTCTTGGACACCTCCAGGGATGGTGACTCCACCACCTCCGAGGGCAGCCTGTGCCAATGCATCACCACTCTTCTGAGAATAATTTTTTTCCTAATATCCAACCTGAGGGATGCAAATTGAGGCCTTTACCTCTCATCCCACACTGTCCCTCATCAGACTGTCTGTGAAGGCAAGTGAACACTGTTTTCTACTGGATTTCCTTGGAAAAAGCCAATAGCCTTGTCAGTGTCCAAAAACATATTCCTCTTTTTTCCTTCACTTTTTTTTTCTGGTTTCCTCCTCCAACCTCAAACAACCACAAAAGCATCTATATCTACATTGTCCTAAATGAGTGAGAAATATCTAATTTGGGCTGGAATGCTTAGGATATTTGGATGTGGTTAGTCCGAACCAGGGGAGAGGTCAGTGAAGTCTTACTGAAAGGGCTATTTCCCAACATACATCCAAATTGCTGCCTGAGTTCATAGCAAATCAACCCACATAGAGCCTTATGTCCAGTATCAGAGAGGAAAAATAAATCCAGGAGAAAAAAACAAACCAACTCAAAACACAGCAGATTGCTCAATGCTCCCTCTAGAACAAGTGGAAGTGCAAAAAGACATCATTTTATGCAATATGCTTGGCCAAAGCCAAGCTCTGCCTAAGGAAAGCCTTTGCAGTGGCAAGAGAAGCACCCCATTGCTACATCCTGCAGGGCTCAAGCATGGTAAAATACCTGAGTGGCAATCACTGCTGGCAGCACTGTGGTTATGGGGGCTCAGGTAGGAAGTGTTGGGTGTAATGTCCAGTGCTAACCAAGGCATTTGGGCAAGGCGGGAGGGGAGGAAAAAATGAGCGTTTCCATGAGATCTTCACTCTGTGTCCATGGTGTGAGTGCTAGTTCTGCTCCCCTCTACCCCAGCTGGTCACACTGTGGGAGAGGTTGTCTGGATGGCAGCACTGGGGGAGCAGGTGGGCAAGGAGCTCTGCGCAGTGCTTTGGTGTTGTCATCCATGCCCGTGCCTCGTGTCTCCATCCCCACCGGGGTTTTGCTTGTGAAGGACTCCAGCTGCACACAGTAGTGTGGAAGAGGCTGAGCCTTTTCCTATTAAAAATGTCAACACACAGTGTTTTTCAACCCAGAGAACCTTTGCCTACTAATCCTCTCAGCTTCCCTCCCACCTCCCCAGCCTATTAACAACTCAGTTTCTCTTTCACCGAGCACTGTGTTTCCCTTTGGCACAAGGGAAGGCGGTCACAAAGGCTGCTCAAAATGAAGCAGAGATGTGCCTATACCTGGAGCTACAAGCAAGCAGAGTGGTGCCTTGTTTTCACTCACTTGTTTGCACTGCAGTCAGTTACACAAAATCAGTAGCAAAGCTCCCCCAAAGACTTCTGCATTAAAAAAA
>PPHD01000445.1:3986-50903 GCA_002909625.1 Bambusicola thoracicus | reverse complement strand
AAAAAAAAAAAAAAAAAAAGACAACAAACAAACAAAAAACCAACCACCAAAAAACTTATGTAACTCTGCAACTAATCGTTGCTAATCTTGAGCAAGGCATTTAAATCCAGGGAGTAAGCCTATTCTTCCTCTCGCCCCGTCCCCCTCCAGCCTCTCTTTGCAGTAAAAAGGGGAAAAAACAGAAGCAAGGTTCACAGCACTGTGAATATCCCTACCAACGTGATAAAGTGGCACAGGGGCCCGAGTCTGCTCAGAGGCAACAATCCCTCCCTCCCTGCTGCCTCCCATGCACAGCCACTGAGGGCCTTAAAAGAAAAGCTGCTTTCAGACCGATTACCACTTGCTTTTTGATAAAGCATGGAAATCTCTACTCTCGCAGCCTACCACTGCCTTGTTCTTGCCTGGTATTTTTTTGTCCTCTATTCACTCACACATCTAAGAACAGAAGAACGGCCATCTGAAGTGTTCCTTTACGGTGGGCAGTGGAAATATTTGACAGTCCTCAATCTGGTAAGCAAATTGTGTTGTACAGTGATACCAATATGTCTATTTGTTTGTCTGCCGTCTGTGCCTCAAGACATATGCAGCTGGTGGATTTGCTGCTGTTAAACTGCTTCCTTTAACGGTTTATAGCCCAAAGGGAGCTCAGTGGGCGCCTGTGCTTGTGCAGTGAAATGTAGTCACAGGTTTTATGCAGAAAGAGCATTGGCTGGCAAGCTGCTTGTCTTCTGAAAAGCAAGTACTCCACAGCAAGCTGCCTCTTTGTGAGAGATGAGCTACCAGAGTGAAGGGGGGCACAAAGTAGAGTATGTCCAGTGGGACTGATGCATTAACTAGCAGTCAAGCAACAGCAATGCATGTTATCATGCTGCTTGCGATTTGACTTCCAATCTTTAGTAGGTTGCATTTCCTGTAAATTCAAGAATGGTTGAAACAAAGCATGGCATAGTGATAATTTAAGCATTCAGAGTTTGAAAATCAGTTTAGAACATAAGGGGAAGAAATTCCAGCCTTCAGAGAGATGCTCGTGACATTATTACATGTGTTTTAATAGTGCTGTCAACTGTTTGCTGCATTTCCTAAAATTACACTGAAAAATGTAGACCATAATGTGTTCTGGTTCTCCCATTATGCTCATATTATATGAAGCAGACATAATATGAAAGCGCATGAGATATTTTGAGGTTGAGCACTTGTTCACAGTCCAAAAGGTTCATCAATGACTCGTGATGATGGCAGCAGTGGGGTGGAAAAGCTGAGCACAGGGAGAGGGTTTCTGCAGGTGATGGATTTCAGCTAACCTGAAGGTGACCGAGGGGATGGAGGTCCCTTTGGTCTTTTGTTTGTTCTCTGTGACAGTCAGAGTTCAGTATCAGTGGGAAGCCTGGCACTGGATGTATTTACATTTAATTTTACTCTTCAGAAGGGGACACCTCGCTGCAGCGTTCATTGGAAGCCTAAAGTGTCCCCAGCTCCAAGAAGGGCATTTGGAGACCCTCAGTGATTTGGGAAATTTAGGTTCCTTCCAGCCTCACTCTTTATGTTATTCAAGGAAATATTTGCAACCAAATTAATGGCACACAGAGTGGCTGATACCAGCCTGGGCTTCAAGGAGCCACAGGGTCCCTGTCAGTGGGCAAGCACCAAATGGAAGTATGAGGGCACACGTATTGCTTCAGTAAGGATGACATATGAGTGGTTTGTTGCTGACTTATCTTCATATCAGTACACTTAGACTTTTTGTGAAATTTTCTATGCTATTTTATTTTATTTTATTTTAGTCTAAAATGCTAACAGTCAAATGGCCAGTATTCAACTACCTTATGGATATTCAGTACTTTATGCTGGGACATCTGTCAGTAGCCTAAAACATCTATAGTTAAGTCCTGGACAAGTTGCTCCCTGTGTGCCCAGCTCCTCTCCTTTGTGTTTTTTTGGATTAAAGCTGTCCCCACTAAAGCACCAGCCATGCCCTCAGTCAAAACAGCACCTCCATCCTGCATCCCCGGCACAGTTATATTGAGATCTACCACCCAGTATGCCACAAACCCTTAAGGCATTAGATTGAGAAGAGAAAACAAATGCCCCTCTCCCAGCATTTTGGGAAGCAGAAATATCCATTGGGATGGGTATGTAGGTTCCCTTGAACTTACTATACAGCGGTTGATCAGGGAAAGGCTACGTGCACAAAGACAAGACTATATGTAGGTGTAAAATGATCTTTCCACAGTTCTGCCCTCTCAGCTTGCATTCCAGTGGCATCCAGACTTACCCAACCAGAAGGTAAAACTAAACTGAGATAGCTAGTACTTACTCAAAGCCTACTTCTCATCTCTATAAACAAAAATCGTACCTCTTTATACTTCTGGTTCCTTCCGTGTCCCATGGCAATGAGTTCCACAGTACGATGCCCTGTGTGAAAGAGCAATTCATTTTGAAAGAGCTTTTCATTTTCATCATGAATTGGGTGCCCATTTACTGCTGTGTTACAATTTAATTGTACGTCCTTGTTCGCTTTCTCTTTGCTACTCATTACAGACCTCTACGAGATTTCCTCCCTTGGTTATTCTTTTCTTCAAGCTGAAAGTCTTGGTCTTCTTCATCTCTCTTCACTTCACAAAGGGCCACTTCTTTCATTAAAACTTCCTTGTTGCCTTTCTCCTTATGCTTATGCAGGAAGGGGTAAGTAGGCCAGGCTGCAGTGGTTGAGCTCTGAGAACATCACACGTATATATACAGTGGCTTAAAGGTGTTTCCCAGTCTGTCTGTTTTTGAAAAAGTCATAGAATCATAGAATTATAGGATCACCGAGGTTGGAAAAGACCCACAGGATCACCCAGTCCAACCATCCACCCATCACCAATGGTTCTCATTAAACCAAGTCTTAACTTTCTGTTTCTTTTTTCTGATGACCATTGAGCAAGGAGCCAGCAGTGTGAGGCAGTTGTCCACACTGAGCCTCAGATTTTTTTCCCTGAAGAGCTATAGCTAATTTAGAGCCCACCATTTCAAAACATGTAACTGAAGATGCTTTCTATCCTGAAATGCTCCGCACTGCATTTACCAACACTGATTTCTGCCTTCCTATTTGATCTCTCAGGCACTCAGTGTCCTGAGATTCTTTGGCAATTTCACAGTCAGGCTTAGCTTCAACAGGAAAAAAAAAAAAGAAAAAGACTTACAAAGCTTTGCCACCTCCACATTCACTCCCTTCCCCAGCTCATTTATGAATCTGCTGAGCAGCTCAGGTCCCATTAAATCCCTGTGAGCAGGGGCCCTTGCTCCACTTCTCCAGTCTTTCATCTCCAGTCTTTAACCATGCATTGATCTGGTACCAACTCTATGATGGAGCTGTCAGTCAGCAGGGAGGTAGTGAGGGGCTGCCTTACTCTGACACAGAAAAGGTGGCAATAGTGCAGGGAGTGCAAAATTCCTCTTCCATGGCTGGCAACCCTTCTGCCTCAGAGAAGCTGTCTGACACCCCAACTCTGCTGCATGGGATGGAGCCCGCCTCTAAGGTGCATGTTCCCAGCACTGCATTTCCTTGCATCCCCTGAAAATCAGTGGTTGCCCAGATAGCTCCTTCCCTATGCCAATGCCCACAAAAAAAAAAAACAAACAACACTGTGCTGTACTCCTGCACAACTGGGAATAGGCCCAGGAGTGCCTCAGGGTACCAGGCAGCACAGTGCCATGGAAAAGTTGAGAGGCTCCCAGCATACTGTGCTGATGCAGTGGAGCCACCATGCTGAGCTGTGCCCTTGAAGCTTCCCCCAGAGCCATGCAGAGCTCTTGTTCAGCTCTTCTACCTCTTTCCTGCCTGGCTTCTGGCATCATTCAGAAACTTTCCCAAAAAATTCCTCCTACCAGTTTGGAATTGCACTTTAAAAAGGCACTAAATTCAATCCAGCAGAAAGCTGCTGTGGCCAGCTCGCTCTGATCTGCTATGGAAATATGGGGAAACATGATGACTTCCAGGAGATGGGAATGCAGTTTGACTCCCAGCTCTGCTGGAGGGATGCTGGGGGATTTTCTTCTAGATATGGTCCTCTTCGAGCACTGTGTACAATGCATTGCCAGACACACGGTGCTCCCAGGAGGGCTGCAGCTCTCACGTTCCTTCACTGTCTTTTATCTATCTGGTGATCATAGCCATAGAGATCCAGAAAGGAAACAATATTTTTGTACAAGTAAAAAAGAAAAGGAAAGTGGATTTTGCACTAAAGGAGTTAATTGCCTGACTAGTGAACAAGCAGAAATATTGGATAAAAGCAGTTCTGTATTTATTTGCCTGTGATACAAAAGAATACAAACAGAATCATTCACTGCCTGAAATAGCTGAGCTCATGAAAGTCTGCCCTCTGCCATAAATCTATTAGTAAATCACTGAGCAATGAGCACACCGCAGTTTAAAAACTATTAATTGCATTCCTGCCCCATTTTATCCTTATGCTTTTGCCTCATATAACTGAGATATTTTCAGTTCTTCTGAAAGCTTTTTTTTACATATTTCCAAATAGACCTTGCATTTAGTACACCTATTTTTCAGATATGTGAAGGCACGTGTCTGCACTAAATGTTGACTGTTATATCAAATAGGTCACTCCAAATTATTAGATTTGTTTCCCCTTCAGGGCACCGTTTGACGCCCAGTTTATTTCTACAAGTTTGAGAATTCAGTATGTACATACGACTGATCTTGCATGTGAAAGTGAATCGTGCCGGGTCAGTTAAACAGAAACATCCCTTTGATCAGTGAAGCAGATAAAAATTACAGTTTTCCTTTGTCACAATGACTCTTAGTTTGGAAAATGGATCCTGGCAAATGAAGGGTTTCTACAGCACCTAGCACCATGGAGTTGTGCAGGGTCGGCAAAGGAAAGCAATGTCTCTCCAAAAGGGATTGTCATATCCGTACTCTCCCCCTTGGGTTAGTTGTTAGCTTTCTGAATGCTTCCAATCTTTGGGAAATTGACAGCACATCTGGAATAATTTCATGCTTTCATGTCGATTTTTTTCTTTTTCTTTTTAAATTTCAACATTTTCCCAACATTTCTCAACATTCATAGAATCATTTGAGCTGGAAGGGACCTTTAAAGGTCATCTAGTCCATTAGTGAAAGGCTGCAAGATTCGGATGCACCTTTTTCTTAGAGGAATAAGAGCAAGTTTGGAAGACTGCAAGTTGGGAGCTCTGATTTAAGTCACCATTGGCCCATCCTGTCAGAGGGATGGTTCTTGCTAGGTTCAATTTTCTGTTCTGAAAATTATTTGCATGTCTTTCCATTGCTTCTGAAAATACAGGGTAATCACAAAGTGACTGTAAACTCTTTGAATCCACACTGACGGACGTGGGTTGAGCTATGAGCAGTACATAGAATGAGCCGCTGAGACAGAATTCAGACTTCTCCAGGAGATGCTCTTAGTGCTCAGCTAGAGAAATGGATCAGGTTACATATTTGGATGAGTACTTTCCATTCAGAAGATAACATTCTTCTCCCTTAAATAAGAGAGAATATTTAACAGACTGACATGGCTGTTTTGGAACTCTGTGTTTCTTTTCAGATATGTTTATTTTAATTAATTTTGAAGGGTCATGGGGAGGGAGAAGCCTATCTCTGTCCCATGACTAATATAAGGCTGAACACGAACAAGATAATAATAGCCCCATCCTCTGGGAACCATGCCTTTCCCTAGCTCCCTTATTGGTCATTAGTCACTATGTGTCACCAAATTGTCACCACCCTCATGCTCATTTTTCAGGCTTTTTACAGAAAGTTACTGCTGGCTCTACAGCATGTAACAAGAGCTTCTGTTTATTACCAGGCTTTTCTTAGTTCTTCAAGTGGTTGGTCTTGGTTTTGGTGTCCTGGTGAGGCCAAGCACTTGGACATGTGTTTGGGTTGAGCATGTGTACGGCTCTAAGCACACTACACCCTGCCACATACTTCTATGAACCAGAACTATGACTTGAAGGGCTGAATCCCCAAGTGGATTCAGATTCAAGCCCAGAGAAGCTGTGGATGCTCCAACCCTGAAGGCATTTAAGGCCAGGTCGCATGGGGCCCTGGCTGGCATTGAGTGGCAATCCTCTCTGTGCCAGGGGATTTGAACTGGATGATCTCTGAGGTCTCTTCCTACCCAAGCCATTCTACAATTCTATGAAGTTGTGCTGGGAACCACATTTAAAGAGCCGGTTTAGACACCTTGGGGTTGAACAAAACCATGTGTGTATTTTTATACAAAAAAAATGCAGCTGTTCACCTTGTGCTCTATAGAAGAGATGTGAGGTTTTGCAGCTGAACCAAGTGATGTGTGACCTCATCCTGAGTGGCCGCATGCAAGTCACCTTGGACTCTAAAATGTTCAATCAAAGCTTGCAGAAGTCCTAGTGTGAAGGTGGGTATGGTGAAATCAGTCCTTCCTTCCCTCAATCCTTTTCATAACAGGGATTCTGGAAGGGGAAGTGTTGCATTAATTCTGTCCCCTCCCAAGCACCACCCTTCTCGGCTCCTTCACAAACTAATGAAGTAATCAGCAACAACTTCAGATACTTTTCTCGAAATAAACATTGATTCAGAATAAGATCATGGCAAAAGAGATCTCATACTGAAAGCTGTAACACAGCATTTGAGCATCAGCAGCTGGTCCAGAATTTGCTGTAGGCTGATTTCCCCATGTTGCATCACTTTGGTCTGCTCTAGCCTTAAAGAAGAGGCCACCCCATGAATTAACAGAACCAAACTAGACTCAGCTGTCTGAATGCGAAATAGCAGAAGATTTTTTTCTGCTAGGCTCTGTGTGTCTGACACATCTGGTTCAACATGAGTTGCTGTGTAGCACTGTGAGAGAAAACAAAGTAATCAGAAAAAGCAGTATTGGCTTAAACCACGACATTCTGACAATTTCATACACAATTTCACACACAATTTCACACGCAATTTGCAGAATTCTGTTTTGCCACATTGCACTTACCTGATCGTTTACAAAATCCTCCTACCATCTTCCCTAAGCAGCCCTACACTCATAACTTGCACATTATTCATAAGAAAAATCCCATACGCGCTCCAAAATTCATTAGTTAGAAATGTTTTAATGTTAGTTAGTAAAGTCTGGATCTCTGCTTCCAACCACTTGAAAGCCTTCCCTGAATCCCCCTGAGTTAAGGGACGGAGATTCTGGTTTGGTGACTTCCGCAGCTGGTTTTCATACTGGAGCATTCTGAACTGCTTGGCTGCTATGGTCCTGGGGTCAGCTGTGCTACGAGTACCCAGAGAGAAGACCCCGCACTGACTAAACCACTGGAGAAGCTATCGAGCAATTCCCTTACAGGAAACATCTCCTGGCATATTCCAAATTATGTTCACTTGTGTTCCTCCTCAGACACACTGAACATAAAAATTAACATACAAGGCGCGATGGAGCTGCTTTCAACATGTCCTTCCACTCCTGGATCCGAATCACATGACACATCTCTGTTTAGTCTGTTAAACGAGATACCGTTAAAGTTATCTCCCAAACTACTTTATTTAATCACTTTCAGTTAGTAAAAAAGATTTAGCCCAAAGCTATTTCCCTCACGCGGGCTTGCAGCTCGCGAACAAAACAGCTCCCTGAAGAGCAAGAATGGAGTTCAGTAAGGAACATGCTAATTAAAGCTGGATGAGTTTCCCTCATTAGATGTAATTACTTTAGTTTTTGCAGGCTGTCTTCTATGGGGTGTCCTTCCTGGCTGATGTCTTGAGGCTAATTAAGGAACTGCGATGTGCTAAGTGCGTAATTTCCAGCAGAGACCTTCTTTTCAGTGTCCTGGCTTTCCCAGTGTCCACAGTAAGTAACCTCTGTACATAAAAATAACATTTGCATAGATGTGAATAGCAAAACATGCATGTATGTCAAACAAATAAGGATCGTAGGCCTTCTATCACCATTTGAAAACAGATTTGGACCATCTAGAAGAGCAGACTCTGTAAGCCTTTAGCATCCATGATTGAATACAAAGCTTCTTGTGAAAACTTTAGGGTTGCTGTCCCTGAATGAACAGAGATTGACCCCAAAGGGTGAAGTATAACCCCTCTGTTAATCGTATGTTCCAAATAGCTTTGGAGTGATCCACTTAGGGCATTTCTCAAAAGGGCAGCATGGGCCAGGAGGACATGAGAGGGTGCTTGGGAGACAACAACACCTCTCACCTCCTTCTCCGACTCCAGCATGACTTAAAATAAGCACCAGAGAGATACAGCCTCACAGGACATTATTGTCATAGCCTCAGATTCACCATGGACTACCTACTCCCTCACAGACAGCACTGTTTGTCTGATGCTGAGTTTTGGAACCCATGGGTTACTTGTAACATGTGGGTACCACAGTGTGTGAGTGAAGCCTGCAATCACCTCTGAATCTCACAGGGCTGAGAGACACTGCTTAAATCTTGTCCCCAAGCAGCTCAGCCAGCTGGCTCACTAAAGAAATTCTGCCAGGGATGGAGACGGTGAGATGGGCTAATTTATCTTCCCTGCACAGCGATATTCACCATGTGTTGTCCTATCCTCCATGCATCTTCATCAGCATGGAGGTACAATATAGTCACATTCTTCCAGCTTATTTCCAGGAGACACGATGTATGCTCAAATACAAAGCCAGGACAAGAAACTGCAAATCAGGCCGGTGGTAGCTGACACCAGAGTTTGTTTCCTCCTTTTCAGTTCTCCCACTGTAAGTCCTCCTTTATTGAAAAAGATGTGTGCCCACCACGTTGCTTGCACCTGAAAATTAGAAATTAGGCTTACAAATTGTGAAGGTAGAGTAAGTTTTAGGTGAACCGCCTTAGCAAGGTCTGTTTTTACTTCATTACTGAGCAGTGTGGCTTGACAGCCAATCCCTCAAAGAGAACTTATGGACCATCAAAAAATCCCATCTGCAAAGGGAAGAAAACATTTAAAGTTAATCACACATTCCACAGAAATGTCAGTGCTGTCAGTTTATAAAAGGAGTTTTCTCACATTATCAGCACAGAACGCTGCACCTCAATGTAAATTCTTTATGTTGTAACATGCAAGATACATAAGATTATCTGGCAATATCACCATTTTTCATATGGAAGATATTTTACCTTCTCAAAAACAAAAGCACTATCCAAATCCCATCAATTCCATTTCTCTCCTTCTGAAATGTCTTCCACCTTCTGTGTTTTGTTTCCAGTTTGTTTCTATATCCTTTTGGATCCTGTATACCTACAACCGAGAGCTGGTTTACCCCAAAAGCCTTGATGGAGTCATTCCATCCTGGTTAAATCACACCATGGTGAGTAACAAACACCCCTGCCTCTTGCAAAGCAGAGAGCCTTGGCAATGTGCGTCCCACCATTGCGTTGGGCATCTTTCCAGAAAAGTTTTACATCTTCTTCTTTCTCACCTCCTCCTTCCTGCTTATCTGACGTTGATGTTGAGCTGTACACAACAAACAGATGCATGTGCTCGAAGTTGCCTCGAGAAGCCTTTTAGCACACCAGGAATGTCAGTGAATCATTGCTTGTCAAACCTCTGAAGCCAATGAAATGATGTGCAATCACAGGGAAGAAAAATCTTCTCTGTTTATTGCAGCTCGAAAAAGAAATTGTTTCTGCAAACAGAAGTCTATGACATACAAAACGGCTGGGAGTATAACAAAGTGTTTCTTAATTTTAGCTTAAAAAGGTGAAAGAACCAAAGAACATCTGACAGCTCAACAGCTAATAAGCTAACGTGTGCACAGCTTTGAATAGCTGAATTGAAATGATTGTTTACAGATTTCTAAAAATACTTTCCAGATTTCTCCTTCATTTGCTCTGGCTGTTTTTATGATGTGTTAAATAATCACATATTTCTCATCAGTCAAGTGTAAGGAGGATGACAGTAACATGGAAACCGTGGGTGGATTGTAAGGTCAGGGAGGCCTCATGGGGCTCATGGGAAGGGGGAGAGAAGGGGGAGGTTCAGAGCTAGACTGAATCGGAGGAGCCAGAAAGTATGAAATAAGCTCACAGAAGTCTCAGCTTCACTTCTCTCTGGACTTCAATTCTTCAGTGCACCCCTTTTCAACCCACTGCAGCAGCCCTGCTGTGCTTTTAAGGTAAATTTGTTAAGAGCTTTGAGTAGCCCTTTGGTTGAGATGCGTGTTTTCAAATGTATGTGCCTGGAATCCAAACACACATAGGCACATCCGCACTGCTGATATCTGACTGATAAACAGCAGCCATCGTGCACTTTTAACCTTATCACCTGCTCTCTGCCCACCAATCTATCTCCACTGGGGCTCTTAAGCAGCAGTGCAAACCTCTGAATAGATGGAAAAGGGCACTGTTCCTTCTTAAATCCAGAAAAGATTCCTTTTGTCCTCAATATCATACTGGCTTCACATCCAGAATTGGGTATTGGAGGCTGGCTGAATTTTATAATCTTCGCAGTAGAAGAAATAGTGGGGAAGGGGAGGGTACAGGATGGTGGTGAGGGGAAATGGACTCTGCTTCTTGTTTTAATCCCAGCACACAGCTGAGAATTTGCCCTTTCCATTTCCACATTTGTTTATGACACGGAAGGGTAGGAGCTGCAAGAACCTTACAGTTTTATTTCATGAGGTAGAACTATTTGCAGGAACTCCTAAAATGCATTCGTTATAACATCTTCCTTACCCTACCTACATCTACATTTCATAACAGAGTCATTTTGACAACAACAAAAAGCTTTTCCATTTCAGAAATGTCAAAAACGAGTGTTAAAAAAAGGAAAACAATTCTTTCTCAAAATTATTTTGACGAGAGAAACTTCACATAAAGCAAACCTCTATCACAACCTGGTATTTTATTTCTAAAGCTCTTAATACACTGCAGACATCTTGTGCTTGACAGTTCCTGGGTGGTACATTTTCCTTCCCTTAGCTATTGAGTGTAAGACATCTGCCATGAGTGCAGACTGATCCCTGCTATTGACAATCCGTGTGTTTTGGGACACTTTTTTCATCGTGGGGCCTCTTAGAAATCATCTGCACACCGCTCATCAGAGTGCACTGTCCAGCTTGGAAGAAATCTGATAAGCCCTCCAAAAGAGAGTATGTGATAGAACTACCACTTCTTCCTCACTGTGGAAGCAGGTGAGGTGTGTAGCAAAGATATTTTTGCCAAAGGGAAAGATTCTCATAATGCCATGTTAGAGATTTGGAAATAAATCTTCAGTGCCCTTCAGAAAAAAGAAAGCTCTCTTTCAGCATTACAAAAAGCTTTATTTCCAGCACACCAGCATTCAGGTCTTCAGTCTTAGCTGAGGTATTTCTTTCTTCCAGTCCAAAATACTCACTGGGAAGATCTGGGGGGCTACCAACATTTTAAGGGGCTACCTCCCAGGTACTGATTGCCAAGCAGATGCTTTTTCTTTGGTTCACTTTCTTGCACTTTGCTATGCTTTATGGCTCTGAGATTACAGACATTTCACAGCAGATTGAGGCAGCATCTATGTGACTTTGGTGGAAAAAGACATCAGTGTATCAGCAATATACGTCAGTGTTGTATCATTTGCAGTGGGAGTTTATCTCAACCTATTTTAACGTGGTAAATAGGGAAAGCATATGTTGTTATGTAACTAAAGAGTGAGCCTAAAAAACAAGCATACAGAATCACTTCGGGAATATAAAGCTTCTTGAGTCCACAGTGATGCTTTAGCATTTTCCCTACAAAAATGAACTAGCCACTTATTTTTCTCACATTCTCTGCTCTCAGAGTGGGAAGGTGTCAGCGCCTTCCCACCAGGTAGCCAGAATCATTCCAGAGCTTCCATTTTAGGCAAGTTTTAGCAGTCTCAGCTGAAACATTTCCTATGCTGCAGAAAAGATGGCTAATGCAGAAAAGAATCTTACTAATAACTGAGGGAAGCCCAATACTTCAAGCTACCTGGGGTTCTCTTACAGCTTTCGACCGAGTTTGCCCCAAAGGCTCTGCCTCAGTTCCATCTTCTGTTTGGCTGGGGTAACAATGCTGCTTTGAGAATCACAGAAGAAGAAAAAGCTACTACTCATATCTCCAAGAAAATACTTGTATTTGAACAAGATTTTATACTAGAGTAAGATGTCTGGGACAAAAGATACATTGGTCCATTCGTCAAGCAACATTGTTTATTTCTTTCCCAGTTATCTCTTTTCAAGCAGTATCTGGATACTCTCCAGAAGACCACTAACTGCTGGAGACAGCTTGGATTAAATCATATGCATGTATTATTCAACTTAATGGTAGTTTAGGGGAATACCACATTTTGAAGGGGCTGATGGAATTGGATGCTAAACAAAAAAGGGCAATGTTGGGTCAGAAGAGATCACTCAAACATATGTCAACGTTGAGCAGATGCATTTCCAAAAATGGAAATACTATAGTTGTGTTTCCATAAAGGAGGTTTGTATTTTTTTTCTGGTCTACAAGCCACAATTCCTGTAAAACGCAAATTTTCTTTTAAAAAATACATTTTCCTTTATTTTTAGGACGTGGCTAATTTTAGCTTAGCTTTCTTTTTCCTACATTATTATGTAGCCATGCTACCCCCTCTCCTTGAAAAAAAAAAAAAACCCATCAGCATTTTAGCATCTTAGGCATTTTAATGACATGTAGTTATGAACAGTTACTGTTCTGAAGATCTTGTAAGCATAATAGCTAGGAATTAAAAAGGAGCAATGATAAACAGAGGCAAAGAAAAAAAAAATAACACTGACCTGGCAGACTCTCAGCAAAGCAGACAACAGAAGCCACATCATCTGAGCCTTCCAAATACCTTTGAACTCTACCCTGGTAAAGTTAAAATGCCAAGGAGAAACTGAAAGTAAAAAAGAAATACAGGGGAGTCAAAGAACAACGTGGGTGCCCTGACAGTAAGAACAGTATCAAGACCTGACATTCTTCTTCTCACCTTGGAGCTTCTTGGTGTCTACAAGCTGCTTGTACCTAGCTAAACCATTGCCTTCCCTATGTGGACACAGCTACACCAACAGAAATGTTGTATGGGAACAGTATGGTTTACCTCCATCTGGAAAAGAAAATGAGGTGTATGAATGCAATTCACTCTTGCTCATGTATGAAGGTATCTGTGTGGATGATTATCTCTTTCAATACTTGAGGAAGCTGCTGTGACACTGACTGGCCTGGGGGATGCAAAACCACTGTGAGAGCAGAACCTGCTTGTCCAAGCCACACCAATTACACTCCTGCTCCAAACGTGTACATAAGAACAGTCTAATTTTTGGCCATTTCAAACAATTATTCTTGCAATTGGTATTTAATGCTTAATAACTCTTGTTACTTAAACAAGAGACAAACATTCTGTTTTGTTTTAGACTGTCTGGCACCTATGAACATTCATAGGCTTCCAATTACATTCAGCTTTTGGCAAAGAAGAAGAATGTGTGCATGAGGGATATGGCACATTAAATTAATCACCCTACACAGTTTAAGTGGAAAGATGCTTCGCTTTCCCCAGCACTACATATATTTTTTTGAAGTTCCCATTTTTGTTGACACAAGCTCATTTCCTCAAGGAGAAAGTATGTGTTTCACAGACACATGTTATGGCAGGGAATCCTTCCTGGCTGCTGCTACCTACTCTGGTGTGCACAGGTGCAGTCCCCATATCCCATCCCGAGAAGGAACATCTGGATAAAAGCATTCTGCAATGAAGAATGTAATGTCAGTCCCATGTCAGCTTCCACATGCAGTGCAACATCAGCTCCTAGACTATGCATCTCATGCCAGGCAGAAACACAATTAAAATTCTGTCTCTGACACTGATACAAAACATTTGCTAGTAAGCATTCAGATAGTCAGCCAGGACCTTGTTTGCAAAAATGCCTACAGGAAATGTCACCTCTGATGCTGCTTTACCTTTGATCATACAGTTGGTCTGATCTTTCATCCATTTTCCCAAACATGCTCCCAAACTACCTACGTGTCTTTGAAAACATGGAAAAAAATAATGCCTTTAAGATAAGCATGAATAGGCTCGGGAAAGGTAGACAAAGAGAGTAGCTGAAGTTCAGTGCAGAGTGCTGCTGGACTTAAATTGAGCAGTAGCTTCCAATTAATTTGGTACCATGTCTGCTCATAATAGGACTCCTTGTACTTCACACTCTATCTATACAAATTTGAATAGTTTGTGAGTTCTTGAGCATGCAATAGTGGCTAAGATTGTGAGACAGCTGACAACTCCAAGAGAAGATTAGTTATGTTGCTAAATATCTTAATGAATATCTTAATGAACAGCACTGCTTAAACCTTTCCCCACTATTAAAAAAAAAAAAAAAAAAAAAAAAAGGAGGTTCAGAGAAGAATTAAAATTGGATGCAGACAAACTATAAAATAAGATTTTAACGGAGGCGTTTGAATGAAGAAAGTATCTTAGCAAAATAAATCCAAAGAGGGAATTTATCTCAAGATGAAGCCAAGAAAGGAGAGGACATGCCGGGATCCAGAAAGTTATGAGGAGTATAAAACTAAACAGTGTCTATGGTGACAGGAAGCCATTTAGTTTTATTATGAGAAGACACAAACACGGGTATCTACCATGAATGGTTTTCAGCTCACAAGAACTCTTGGGAATTTGTCTGAAAAAAAGATGGGCGATTTTTCAAAAGCACTTAATGGTGTCCAACTGAGCCCAATTAAATTTAGTTTGGCCAGTGGTAAATGTTTGTGAAAATCCCCTGCTAAAGTCTCACATATTAATGAAAAGCAGACACAGAGGGTATGTAAATGCAGACAAATGAGAAACAAACAGCTATGGTCAGCCGTGGCATCATTTCCTTGACTCTGGAGTCAAACAGGGTCAAGCTGAGTCAAACTGAAATGCACGCGTTAGGCGTGTGAGTGATCTCAGCAGCTCTGGGGAGAATACTCATGGACTAAAAGCTCAGCAAAGCTGGAACCTGAAGCTGAACAACAGCTCTAACCAACCCCGTCTTCTTAGCCCTAGGAAACTCGCTTTTACTTATATTCTCAACGGCACAGCAAGTATATAGTGTTGAATAAACAAACACAAATTACTCAAAATAACATGTATTGGGAGTGAAAATTCCATGTGGTCTTATCCAACAGTGGAAATAACATCCAGTGAGGACTGTTTATGTCAGTTTAAACTCATGAACCTGAAATGTATCCTAGGAAACAGCTGACAACATAGGGCAGGAAACAAAAGAAGAGAGAAACAGGAAAATGTTATAATTTCATCGTTCTCTGTAGGAGACAAGATAGCATGCCAATATTTCAGACAAAGTTCAACATATGCTTAAGAAACATTTTCTCCTGCAGTCAAATGCCAAAGTTCATGAGCAAAAAGAAGAATCTAGAATTTCATAATTAGGTCAGATTCACCTGTGTTTGTCAGAATAAGAGCAAAGAAATCAAATCCAAGCTGAATACCCTAAGTGACAAAAAGAGCCACAGAGGACTTTTCAGTCAAATGACTGGAAAAAGAATTCAAAAAAAATAATTTTTTTGTTTGTTTGTTAATAAAATGATGATTTTGGAAGTCCCATAACCTTCTTCTTCCCACTCAACGAATAAAATAATTGCCACTCAGAATGTTTCTATCCGTACTAAACTTGTGAGCTAAGAGTTTTCCTCGACAAACAGAGGTTGTTAGACAAGTAAATTAATACTTTAAAGAACAGAAAAATAAGTACTAACAGGTTTCCTACCAAGAGAAAAAATGACTCTGTGATTCAGTTCAGTTCACTGACAGCCAGACCAGTACAGACCGCTGTTGTTACACCCAGTTTTCCATACCTTGCAGTAAAATAGTTTATTCTCCAAGATAATTATTTTTGACAGTTTCACTGTTTATATGTGAAACTGAGAAACTGTTAATTGAAATAAAAAAAACTGAGTCACTGTTTCCAGCAATTTTTTTGCCAATGTTTTGATCTGTGTCAATCGGAGCTTAATTATTGTGTTTTCTTTAAAGAAAGAAGCAAAACTTTGTCTTTGAATTTGGCCCCATTTGAATTTGCTGTGCTCTTTAGACAAGGCATACCTAAACAGGGTTGAAAAGTTTGCTTAATGAACTGTGGACTAGAGACCAGTGGTAAAAATAATGAGAGGGAAAAAATACATCGCTTTTGAGGAGGATGTGAAAAGACTTTAAAGCCTTTCAGCAGATATGATTAGCTATGATACACAGCCTATTGCTAATGATGCTGCCAAAGTCAGCGTCTATCAGCTATGAGAGGGAAGTCATCTGGAAAGCTAACGGAGTGTCATAGGCAAAGGGCAGGCTCTGCATTCTGTGGCAAGCTATGCTTTCCTCTGGTATCTGCTGTATAAATATGTGTCACGAGGAACTCATCTGCTCTTGTAAACATGCTCTGTTATTCAGTAGAAATTCCACCGTGATTTTACCACTCATGGACAAACTGGCCTTGGCAGAAACACGTGAAGTCACCAGCAGACTCTAAGATAGCAGAGATGCAAGGAAAGATTTCGCCATACATTTTCCAAGCCAGCAATTGGTTTCTAGGTTGTACGTGGACAGAAAAGAGAAACTTCATATCCAAAACCGAAAGGTTAAACATTATCATTCTGAATGTGCATGAACTGAGAACTATCTCTCTTGACAAGTTATCTGCATGGCAATTATAAATGGCCCTTGACAGAGCATCTAGTTAACATACACAGTGACCTTCTTGCTAGGAAAAGCTGAAAATACATTGCTATGTAAAATTGGGTTAATGTATGGCAAAATGCTTAGAAATCTACAATTATTTGTATAGAAAACACAGCACATATATTAATAAATTTTATACCAGTGCCATTGTTGGACTTGGGAGGAAAAAAGCCTTCCTACACTACAACAGATTGTCCTATTTTCATTTTATCTTTTTCCTACTTTTTTCTCTTTCTCCTTTTTCCTCTTCCAAATCAGGATAGATGCATGAGCTGAGAGAAACTGTTCACAAAACAAGAGGCAGGCGGCCCTACTCCTGAACAGTTTTCCTGCTCTTGGTGGTGGCAGTACTCTTCCAGCAAGAGGGAAACTCGTCTTCAAGCCCTTATAAATCAGGCAGAGCAGAAATTTGAACTTGTCCCTACCTCTAAACTCTTGTTTATCTCCAAAAGTACCCATATTTTCAGCTTTGCTAGTGATTTTCAAACTTTTTTGATTTACAGGCCCCTGAATATTTTCTCTAACTCCTCCAACAGGGGAGGACCCACTAAAAATGACTAGTTCAGCAAATCAGCATTTTCTAAATCAACACATATTAAAAAGGAGAGCTCCCAACTGCCTCTCACAACCGCTGCTGGTTTCCTAAACTTCCCCAGTGCCAACACGTGTTAGCATAGTGGGCTTGCCTTTGCTGCCAACGGCCTGCTCTTCCCTGTGAGGTCAAAGCACTGTGGCGGGATGTCTTGAGCCATCATCTGACCGAAGCAGATAAGTGAAACTGAGAAACTGCAAATGAGGTGCCTTTCTCTTCTCTTTCTCTTTTCCTGTGGGATCCCCATACTCTAAGACAGCACAAAGATGTATGAACTGAGATAGAGGATTGTTAAGCAAATAGATATACTGGTAGTCATCATCATAGAATCATAGAATCACAGAATCATAGAATGGCCTGGGTTGAAAAGGACCTCAAAGATCATCTAGTTTCTACCCCCCTGCCATGAGCAGGGTCAACAATCACTAGGGTTAACAACAACCAGGGTCAACAACCCCTGGCTGCCTAGAGCCACAGTGGTCTTAGTCATGACTGCATTCTTACCAGAGAAGGAGACCCCCTATTTCTCCATGCTTTCATCCTCTGCTTCTGCATGTGCTTGCACCAGCTTTGGAGTCTGCATGATAACCCTTTGTGAGCCAGTTGAGTTCATTAAGCTAGAGGAAAACTGAGGCTTGGCAGAAACACACCCAACCTTTTGTCTTAGCTTCTTCTGTAAAGCAGTTGCCCAGCTGCCCTAGGTCCTTGATTCTCTGCTTCTTCTTATGAGGTGTTTCCCAACATAAAGCCAAATCTCTCTTGAGGGAAACTGAGCCAACCACTCTTGGTCCTACTTGTTACGGATATGGAGAACGCAATCATTTCAGCCGTTGCTGTATCAGCATCTTAAGTCTTTAAAAGTCTCCTTCATTTTCCTTTTCTCTCAAGATTCCATAATGCATTTCTACTCGCCTTTGGACTGCTTCCTATGACTTCCCATTCATGTGTTCTCTTGTCATTTGTGCTGTTCTTTCTCTGGGTGTGTTCCAAATTACTTGCCCCTGTCAAAATGGGGTGTCCTTGATGAGAGGTAGAATGCAAGCCAAAATCTCATCCGTGTCAAATAGAGCAGAACAGTAACTTCCCAGCTCTTACACACAACATTCCTGTTAATATTGTCCCAGAGCATCATATACTTTTTCTATTAAAGCAGCATCATACTGGTGAACAGTGCTTATTTAGTGTTCACTCTGAGAATAAAAAGCCCCAGACTGAGGAAATAAGTATATAAAATAAACCTTACCTGAAAACTGTTTGCTTTAACAAAGGATTATTTCACCAGGTCACTAGTACTAAATTCTTCTCAGAACAGCAAAAATACAAGCCAGAGCAACCAGCTAATAGTTATTAAAAGTGTTTAAATTAATTAAAGGACTAGCAAGGACATTTCTTGTTACCCAAAGGAATTTTGTAGGCTGTTGCACGTCAGATGAAAACCAGAATTTATATCCGCTTTGCAAAATGGACAAATCCACTGTGAATGGCTAAAGCCTAATTGTGAGGACAAAGAAGTTTTCTATCATTGCTGTCTTCCATGGGCATCTCATTTTTGTTCAAAGACACACAGCTGCCCACTCGTGAAAAACACAAACAAAACAGAAACAACCACCATTACGACGGTGGTATGCAGCCTAATGCATAGATTTTGGAGGTAAAGACAGTTACAGGGATTATATATGAAAAGAATGTATGCACTGGAGGCATTTTTCTGTTCAAATTAATGAGGAAATCATTTGTACTGATACAAGTAGACCTCTCCCATCAACCACAGGGGTCACAGAGCTGAAGAATACCTTTGTGAAGCAGAACAGAAGAAAATACTGGTGGCAATCAGTGAGAGAAACTGGAACATCATGTAAATCTTTTCTCTCTGTTTTCTCTGAGAAATGATAACTGAGACAGATGGGTTGTTTTGGTAGTGCGACAGCCAGGTATGAATAGCAACTCCCAGAGGTGCACTGGGGGTCTTGAGGGAGTATGTACAGTCAGCTGTTACTTGGCAGCAACAGACAAAAATGGATGTCTGCCTCTTAAATAAATAAATAAAGAATGTTTTCATCCATACCGTATACGTGTGCATTTAGAGATCAACATGCATCTAAAGAATTTCATGTGTATTCATGATATCTCATACTACATACCACAATAAATCTTTGATACCATACTACTATATCTTATACACAGCACAGTTCTGACAAACATATACATTGAAAGCAATAGAACCACTTCCATTGGACAAGAGGAAACACATCCAGCAGATTGTGACTTTACAGGGGAAACAAAAAATTACTAGTTCAGTTGTTTTTTTTCTTTTTCTTTTCTCTATTTTTTACATCTGTGCATCTTCCTCTGCTGTCCTGCTCACCTTCTCTCATCAACTATTAATGACTGCTTGGTGAAAGTCTTTGCAATAGTTTTATCCTGTTGTGCCATACCCCTTGCCCACATACTAGCTCTCAAGCTTTGTGAGCAGCACTGCAACCACTCTGACACACTCTTTTTTCTCCACAGCACACGGCTGTATTGCCACTTGCTCTCCTGGAAATCCTTGCCACACCGCATCGCTACCCAGCAAAGAAGAAGGGACTGTTCCTGTTAGGATGTGCCTCTTTTCTTTATGTCAGTTGGTAAGAACCATGTTCTTTAAAATATATACTTCAAGTGATCTGCTCTGTAGATCAAGGCCACGCTCTACACATATGCTAAGTTCCCCCTCAGACAACAATCTGGTCTGTGAATAAGCCATTTAAACACCAGGCGAGGCTCGTGAAGATCATTTCCAGACACAGGCAGAGTGGGTTTCTTCCAACTAAGTACAGCTCCTGGGGCCACACCTGGTATCCCCTGCTCTTCCACAGCCTCTTTAAAGAAGACCCTACGTTATCAGAAACACCAACTCTCAAAGTCCAGGAGCCAGGGGAGCAGGAAAGGAGCAGAACTCGGTTTGATATTTCACAGAGGCATGAGGCTGGATTTAGAAAATTGAATTAGAAAGTGATACTCAGAGGCAGGTGCAAAGTGATGAGTACTGAGGAGGCATCCGTCCCACTACCACCTCTATCTCCACTGGTGGACACCACCTACATTGCCAGCAGTGTGCCCAGTTTTATCACCACCCTGTCTGAGAGGAATCTTGTCCATTGCCCTCCACCCACCTCCTCCATGTGCCGCACACCCCTGGAGCTGGGTTTGCATCCATTCCTGCTCATAGCATCCAGGTTATGGGCAGCTGCCAACATTTCAGATCACTCTGAGAATCAGCTCTGGAGTACATCTGCATAGTTTCAGGGTACACTCACCCAGTGCTTTCTGAGAAGCAGCTGGAATCACACAGGTTCCAGCAGCCTTCCCACTTCCACCTACCCGTTAGGTGAAAATAACCTCAGCCCACTGAATGAAGCACAGGAACAGGAAAAAAGTGGCAGAAATGAAACACTCCCGTGATGTAAGACCTGTAGGAGCTGCTTTGGAAGCAGGAGACTTTAGCTTTATGTTATGCAACCCAGTTTGGAGCCATTTATCCTAATCCAGCCCACAGTCTAATACTATTACAGCTGTGAGAGATGTGCTTCCCTGCCAAGTCCTTTCCAGTCAGTCCAGCCTGATGCCCATGAGGAAGCCTGAAGCACACAGGAATACCACCCCCCCGGCTCCTCAGCAAGCGCCCTGCCTCAGCCTTGTACACCACGGGTGGATGCAGAAGAAAACTGCTATGTGCCATGCCCATAGGACAACCTCTTCTTCCCCCGATTTCCAGCCAGGGAATGATAATGGTGGGGGCAAGCTTTCACAGATCCTGTTCTGTCAGAAATTTATCATACTGCTTGTTTGGGTCCTTCCTGTATCTTCTCTGAATTGGCCTTGTATGACACTGGGCTCCTTGTTGTGCTTGTCCACTGTGTCCCAGGGCCCTGGTACCCGGATCTGGGCTTCTTAGGAGTACAGTGCAGTTGTTTTCTCTCCTTCTGAGACAGTGAGGAACCTCCCATCTGCCTTCCTTGGTCCTGAAGCCAGAGACAAAACTTCCAACTAACAGAAAAGGTTTTCGGTCTGTGTACTGAAATCTTAACATGTGCACATATTTTACTGTTGGTGCTGCAACCTGCTGATCAAATAGCCCCATTTGGGTGCCTTATGTTTCACAAGTAACACAGGGTGCTCCCTAAAAGCCTCTTTTTGAGTTGTCACTGTTGTCATCGCACTGTCCGTCCTCTAGTATCAACGGGCTGAGAGCTGCCAGGTCCCTCCAAGGCAGTAAGAAATCAAGCAGTTGGTGACTTCTTGCACCAGACACTTGCCTCTGATAGCTTTGAATACCCACAGGATTAAAAAAAAAAGGCAGCTTCCAGCTATAGGACATAAGGGCAAAGAGAACTGCTCGGCATGTTAATTCTTGCATGGATGGATCTTGCATCTCCTGCCTTATTCCTGGAGTCATCACATTGAAAGCCGCGAAGAATATATAAATTTCAGAACTGTCATTTTAAATCTTGGAAAGGAGGTAACAATAGCGAGCTCTTTCCCATTTCAGTGGCAATATCAATTTAGCAATAAAGATCAGGATAAAATAAATCTTATTTTTACAACTGTGCATGTATTTCTAGAGAAAAGATCAAACTACCAATGTAAGGGAATATAAATCATTATAGATTGCACACCATCTATAAAGACCTAAACGACACATGCATACACACAAAAATCAAATCTAGACACCAATGGCTTTCTTAAAATATGCCCATATTTCATCTCTGTTAGGAATCAAAATGTTTTTCTTTTACTGCATGCTCACTTTCGGTTCATAACCTTTTAATTTTGCATTAACCACCACCTCAGAAAACTCATATGTGACCAACATGTTCTCCTTCCATCCTTCCCCTTCAACAATTCCTTAGGGAAACGTTTTTATTTTTCCTGCAGTGAATGCAGAGCTCCCATTAACTTTAACGGACAGATGACAAGAGGACAGGGCAAACCTCTTCCTTGCATCAAGCTGCCTTATCAGGCTGCTGCACATCACTTTCCTCCAGTATCTATATGCTGTCCTCAGTCTCACAGCAGTTTGGCAGCTTTGGTTATACCCAGGTTGTTTTCTCAGCCTATCTCCTCTGTAACTCTGGGCATTGTATAGTTTTACATTATCACTGTAAAAACTTGCTAAACATTGAAGTTTGGTGAAACTAAATGTTCAGAATAATTAAACATACGTGCAGGATTCAGAGATTAACAATCTTTCTCTGGCCTTTGCACAGGCTTTTTTCTCTTTATGGCTGCGTTGCAGCCTGGATTGTCTGATGACAGAACCTTTCTTGAATCTGGAAAACCATAGAATCATAGAATTGTTTGAGTTGGAAAGGATCCTTAAAGGTCATCTAGTCCAACTCTCCTTCATTGAACAGTGGCATCAGGCTGCTCAGAGCCCTGTCCAGCCTGACCTTGAATGCCTCCAGGGTTGGGGCATCCACCACCCCTCTGGGCAAATGAATCTGTACCATTCACATCTTCATGCAAAGACAGCTCCATCACTAACCCTCTTCATCTCTCCAATCTACCTCTTCCTTTTCTACTTGGAGAAACAAGAGGCCATCCTTTCAGCCATGTTTTATTCCTCAGCACTCTCTCGTGTCTTAGTTTTGTGACATGCTGATGGGACAACCTGTTTCCATTTCTCTCCCTGAGCCATTATGCCTCCAGCAAGACAGGGCACCTTCAGAGAGTGCCATGGTGTTCCCATGTCAGCACTCATAGTGGGAAGTACTCAGTGGGTGTATTCTCTATAATAGTCAATAATTAAATCTTTCAGGATTCTTTTGTCCCAGATGAGCATTTTAGGTAAGTTCTGCCCTACGCTAGAAGGGCACAGCCACACAGAAATCACTGGAGACCTGCCATATGTTTTATATTCTTTACATATTCCATTCAAATATATATAATTTCATCAATAGAAATACAGATTTCTATAGTTTATATCTAGACACCATTTTTATGTTCTTAAACCTAGGCACTTGCTGCCATCCACTCTTATGAGCTGTAGGTAACAGAATAAATAGTATCAGTGGACTGGCACAGGTCTCCTCTTGAGAGAAGAAAAAAGCAGAAAGAGAGGGCCTACATCAGACATAGTCAACCTCTTCTTTTTCAGTCTTTCCCTCTTCCAAACCAGGACCTAGCGATTGGTTCGGGAACAAAAGAGCCAAGTGGGTACATCTCTTTCCTACCCACTTGTTCCTCCTCTAATAATTTTGGGCTAAAAGACAAGGTGCAAGAGAATAGTCCATGCTCTGTCATCTCCTGAAACCTCTCTTTCTGCTTTCTAAAACAGCATTCAACATCAGCAGGATAGAGGGAATGAGAAACAGCACCTCTGTCACCATAGATCCTGGGATTCTGTATAGGGACCGAAAAGCCACAGTAACTAAAGAGCAAATACCTACATAGGAGCTTATTTGAACAAGCCTCACTTCTATACTGAAGTGCACACCTGTATTGCTGAGCATTTTACTATTTTACTGTTTTTTTACTGTTTTAATAGCCAATGCCAACAAGGTGACAGCGGAACATCATGTGTATTTCAAGCTGCACCAAAATCCACCTAATTTAGCAGTGACTCAAGTGTGCTTCACAGCAAATAGCCCAAATGTTGAGGAGATGCATCAACAGCTGAGCTAATTTTCTCTGCATCAGTACTGTTTTGATAACATGGCCCTTTAGTAGTTAGAAATCAACAAGTGATTCTTCTAACTGAATGGTCCTAACCAGATGTTGTTTCTCCTCTCACTCAGGGTCCTGTGGATTTATTCTGTAACGGGAGAGTGGGTATACCCTCTCTTTGCTTCATTCAGCCCAGCTGGGCTAGGAGCCTTTTTCATCAGTAGCCTTGCCATCATTGTCTGCTTCTACAATTTTGGAGAGTTCCTAAACCGTATGATATGGGGTCAGTCCAATTTTTGTTTTTATTTCTATGATCACCAAGGCAGGTGGGGAGAGGGACTCTCATACACTCTGGGGCTGGGGGTGACATTTGGATAGTGACAAACAAAACAAACCAGAAGGTTGCCAACTCTACCAAACAAAAACAAATGTCTGGACCAGTTTTCTCCAATGTGGCTCGAGAAGAGCTTCTCACCAGCATAATCACTATATTTTAATTCCTTCTCAAACGGTGGTTCGGAGAAGCGAAATAGCTCTGCCTAAAACTCTTACCTATGTTGTGTGGTGTTTATCAGACTCAGGAATGGGTTTACTAACAATTTATAGGAAGGCATTAGTCTATCCAAGCAAAAGCTCTGTGAGTACGGCAACACTCTGGGAAGTTTTAATGTTGAAACATCTCCATTTGGGTTCAGTAGTGGCATGATCAATAATGCTTTAAAGAAAATGAAAGTCAACCTTACTTGGATAAATGAACGGCTAGGAAAAATGATGTCTCTTAGAAGGACAACAGCTGGAGGAGGAAGGAGAAACAATGAAGTTTGAGAGTCTGGTGTGGGACTTTATTATTATTAATTATTTTCCCTTCTGGTTGCCTCTTTCCTTTTTCATTCAAGATTAAGTTTTTGAGGATGAAAGCGTTTCTGTCAAGAAAACGTGTGTATTTTATTTAGGACAAATGTGTGAACATTTGCAATTTCTTAAACTAGATCTCTGATGAAAGAAAAAGCCCTGCAGAAACACCTCTGAAAGTAAATAAGACAACCTCCCTCTGTTCTCAGGGAGCATTTGATGCCTGATCCATTTTGTGAAGTCTCACATGCCTGTCAAGCCAAAGTGGAGTGTCTGTAGCTAGTCTCTCACCAGCCGTACCCAGCTACCTCAGAGCAGCAGATTGAATTTCAAATGTGCTGAATAACCAAGTTCAGTGGTTCATACCTTTGCAAACAAGATGCTTGCTCTACATACCAAGTTTGGAAATTTTGGCTGAATTCTATTCTTGCATAAATACGACGCATGATGAGGATTCTGAGTAACTGAAAACAGATCTGCAGGCACTCTGTACTAGCTCTGGTTAAAGAGGCATCGCAAAAATGGCAACCATTACTATGAGTAATTTCTGACCTCTCCATTTAATCAAAGACCATGACACAACCACCACAAGACAGCTTAGGTCTTGTGTTAGATATTAGGTCTTACATTATTGAAGAATCAGATTTTTTTCATCAGTGAGTAGGTAGTAGCAATTTTAGGTCTAGAGTGTGTGCTAATGTAACTGCAGAGAATACATATGAGTGCAGTATACATTATATTCTCTATTGATGTCTGACATGCTCACAGTCCATGGAGACCCTCTCCATGTGCTGGGTCTGTCTCTCCATCTATAGCTTTCACTTTCTCGTTATTTCTTTAAATGCATCCTCAGCTGTTTACCTCCAGGACTGATAACATTCCCTAGATTTGCCACACACTGGTACAAAAAGCTGCAAGCTACACCCCAATAGCTGATCCCTCTGTGGTATCTGAGCCTGTAGTATGACTGTATGGGGCTTTGGGAGTGATAACACTTCAATGAGCTCCTGCCCACCACCTCCAACTCCTTCCTACTCCACCACACATGCCTGTTTCTTGTGAGCAGCGGTTGTTTTTAACTCAGATTATTTTGCCGATTCATTTCCCAGCTGTGTCCACCCAAGAGAAAGGCAGGACTTCCTTAAGCTGGCATTGATAACAAGATCCCAATAGAGTTGAAACACAGCCAGAGGGAAGGTATTCCAAATTACAGTGTGCCAGAGTCTTAATGTATTCCTGACTGAAACAAATCTTCTGCTCAGCGCTGCCAGAGTAAAAACAGCTGCAAATAGAATGAAGATGCAATTCCAACATACCTTTCTTCTTGCAGCAAAAATGACTCCACATATTTTTTTTTTCCCATCCTACCCTTTCCCATCTCACCTTCTCATCACAGTAGGAGTTAGAATACATTTAAAATAAGCCGGTGGAAAGAAACACACACGCATAAAACAAAAACAAAACAAAACCCAAGCCAACAAAACAAAGCAATTTGCAGTGGGAATGGACAAAACCTGCCTGGGCTGCTGCTGGCTGAGACTGTGCCTAGAGCAATGGAGATAAGCTGTGCTTATTCAAAGAGGCAAGAAGTGATTAGCAAATAGCTCAGTGAGAGCATCACACCTGGTTTCCTGGAGGACTCGAGTCCTGTGGAGAACTGTAGGCAGCAAATGAAGCTTGTCCCACAGCGCTGTGCTCCATAAGGACTCTGCCATGTTCCTCTGTAGCTTCAGGCCACCACCACTTCTGCCAAAACAAAGAGCATCAGCTACGTAAATGTTTACTGTTTTTTCCACACGTAAATGTATATTTAGCTCCAAATTATTCCAAAGTCCAAGGATAGCTACTTTCGGCTTAGGGCATGTCATTTCAAAGCTATGTCCTAGGCTCCACCAGAAAGATGCAGCATCATTTCTGCGAGCTAAAAATGCAGGCTGTTTAATAATATAACCTTGTTTTTTTCCTTTTCAGAACAGCCCAAAGATGCCAGATCCTAAATTTGTTTTATTATTTATAGACAAACCGCCTCATATAGTATTAGAGGCTTTAAAAATGTATTATTTCTCACTTGCCTTTCCCTCCAGTCGCACAGTTGGATTCATGGTAACTAAGGCAACCCAGCTGCACAGGCCGAGAGGCACAGAAAATAGTACCAAGTAATGACTTTTTTTGTTGTTGTTTTAAATCCCAGAGTTTCTGGAGTACTAGACAGTGTTGAGTAATACAGAAACTCCAAAGAGGATAATTGGAAACAATGGGCCGATTCTTCCACTGCCATACATTTACTTCGGCCCAAGAATTTGGCTGCAGGGTCTGGGTGCCAAAGATGAACCGTGTGATAGCTTTTCTCGTTCCTGATGGGTAGGAGACATCACACGGGCAACTCTGACCTGCAAAACTAGAAGCCTGAATAGCAAAGCCAAGCAACCTTCCCCCAGGTTTTGCTCCAGCTGAGACAAACAGATCCTCAGGATCAAAGATCTGCAATTCAGACAGAGCAATGTTTCAGGTGAGGTCTCTAGCACCAGTGTTTGAAGATGCAGAGGATTCATTTGCCTTTTGTCTAGCAGGTCTGATAAAACGTTCAGCAGCTGTTTCATTTTCATGTTGTGAAGTGCAGGTGAATAGGAGCAATAGGTGAGCAACTAGCAACAGCCTCAGGCGTAGAGGGATGTGCTCTTACAGAACCTGTAGAAGCTCTTAAGTGCTTTGGAAAGTCTTAGCTGAAATACATTCACCCAAGGCTAAGCTAAAATTAGAGGGCAATCCTCTCATTAACATATTTTCCCTCTTCTATTTGAAGTACCTTTGTGCAAAATGTATTTTACAGAACCATATAACTCGCTTTAGGAGCTGGGTTGTTTTCCCTGGTTTTTATTTTTGTTCTTACGTGCTCGTGAAGCCAGGCTCCCTTAATACTGAGTGCTCAGCTATTGGGATACCCAGCCAGCGTGATGGCAGAGGAACCTGCACAATACAAAGGAATACCTCCATACAATTGAAGTCTTGATGCTTGCATTTTCCTGAGCAGCAACTGAGTTGAGATTGCAGAAACCTAAGTGGCAAATGAAGGGGTACAAAGCAAGCTGCGTGGGGTAAGCAGTCATCCTACCGCTGTGCTGGCACAGGCTCACAAACAGCAGCTTTTGTACGAACCCTAAAGTGCTGATGCTCTTCAGGTAATTGTCAGCATAGAGACAGAACTCACCATTCATTATGACAGCCCTCTTGTTTCTGTAGGTTCCGGCAGGGATTTTTAAACACAGCCTCTTTTCTAGAATATATCTTCATTTGTTCTATCAAGAGGATTCATTCTATCGAGACTTTTAGACTGGCGAGCAACAGTCCGAGGTATATCCATTTATTTCAGTGAATGATGTTTTTGTCTACAGTCTCACAATATTGCCAGTGACAAATGGGACTCATGTTTAAGAGGGTTTTACAGGGCCAGAGTTTGCAAGCCACGTATGAACACTCACTTTTGTCTCATTCATTCATCCTAGTTATGCCACAAACTCGTGATGGCATATTTATATCCGTCATACTTGCCACTCCCCCGAGCTGTAGATAACCCCTTGGCACAGGAGTTCAGCTGTTTAAAGGGAACCCACACCATCTGTCACATGCCCTGCTGGTGCTGACAGGTTTATCTGATGATCCGCTGGGGAGAGAGGGACACACAGGCGGAAGCTCAGGCAACCCGGGGCTTACGATTTCATCACTGGAGGGCAGATACAAACAGGTGCTTGCTAACATGCTGTCTCTGGCCCCATAGGCTAGTCTGTTATTCCCCGCTGTCTTTGTGCTGGTCAGCACTAAATGCTCACAGGATCGTTTAGGAAGGAAGAAATGCCAGGACTTTGTTACTTATCAGGTCAATCGCCACACGCTGCACAGGCTGGAGATAAATACAACCCAGCAATTACAGTGTTTTAGGGCCTCCGAGGACTACAGACGAATACAGAACCGTTAAAAAGGGGCTCCCTGTGAGTAAGTGATCATCAGCACAGAGGAACAGGGGCTGAGACAGCGCTTCAGATGGCAAAGGTACCCCAGCATACTTGGTTATTGCCATTCCAGGTGCCCACGGCAGCACAGCTGCTCTCAAAAAGCTGTGGTTCAGCAGTAAGCCCTGTGCCATCCTACAGATATCCCAGCTGCTTGGATTCATATCTGCTGCCTTTTCAGGGGTGCTTTATTTTGAAAGCTTCTCACATACTGTTACAGCAAACCAGGCTGCTCGGCGGCAGACGCTTTTTCCACGAGTGAAGCACCACTATTCTCAACCAAGGACGTGGTCCTTGGCAGATTAGAAGCCTCTCCTGCAGAAACTGAGTAATCCCTTACTTATCAGGGACATCCCAGGCTCCTCTGACTCCTTCAGGCAGCTGGTCCAAGGCATTTTGCTCCTAATCCCCGCCGAGCTCAGTTCCTGCTGGGGATGGGTTCACAGCCACCTCCCAGCAGCATGCCTGATTTATCTGAGGGCTTCTCTCCCTATTCTGCCTCTTTATTTTTTAAACATCCTTTTTTCCTCTGCCTCGGAACAGGAGATTCAATAGTAATACTGGACTACAGACGCAAAGGCAAGTGAACGCTCCTCTTCAAGCCAATCCCTCCACGAATGCTGAAGCCATGAAGTAGAGGAAAATAAATGCAGCTGTGATAAATCCTTCCTCCAATGCGTTGCAGCTTCTGGTGAAGCCATTATGTCATCAGGCATATGGAAAAACGGGTGGAAAATGTGAAACGTTTGCCTCTTACATCGATAACTCCGCGACTGCCGTGAATCAGAAAATCGCGTTCATCTGTTCACACAGATTTCTCGCCTCTTGCACAGCGTACGTCGGGATGTGTCCACGGTTAAAACTTGTCACTGGTAAATGAACTCCCTCACGAGTTGGCACTCACAAGTGAAGGCCCCGCGCACGCAAGCCAGCTCTTGTTTGGATCGCCTTTCATCAAGTCTGGAAGAAATTAAGACGAGGGATAATTTTAACACTGCTGTGACTTCCAAGCTAGATAGATAACAAATTGGGCTAACAAGGACTGCAATTAGGAATGTTTGCTCAGAAAGTTCACCACGAAGCCAAATTCTTCTAATGAGAAACATTCTGGAATATTAACGTGCAAAATATCCCCCCCATCCCCAACACACATTAATATGAAATCTGAACGCAACTTTTTTTTCCCTTTTTCTTGGTTTCAGTTAATCTCGTAGCAAAAGTAACCTAATTATACTGACTGTATGATTGCTTTGACAGAAAGCACGTTAATTTAAAGTACTGTTTAACATAAAGCCGCCTGCCATATAATTACACTCCATTCACATGTTTACTAAACTCGCTCAATATAGTTGATTTCTGTTATTAGCCCCAACGCCTTGTTAACATCTAAAACACTGGAGATGTGCTTTGTAAACTCCAATAAACAGACAAAGCTGGCAGTGGTGTAAGCACTCCTTCATGGTCAATGTGAGTGGGAGAGATCTCTGTTATTAGTGCCGCGTTTAAATGAGGATTTGAGACCAGCTGCAATACTTCTGCCTTCATCGCCCAAACCCATAGCACAGAGTCACTGCTCACACAGATCACCAGGGTGTTACTCTCATCTTTTCAGTGCTGCTGTAGCTTAGGAAAAATGAAACACGTTGTAAGCTGCCTGTGAGCAATAAAAACTTGTGTGTACGTACCATTGTTTTTCTCAGGTGTTAAGCACCTGATTCAGTTCTAGTCTGGGTAGTTCATACGCTAGAACTAGCCTGCAAACTAGCTTAATGCAGTGAGATACGTGTGCATATCCAATAGCTCACAGTCTGTCTAGATAACGCACTCCAGCTAACTTTGCTGGGGGAATAAAGGAAATCACACACTGCTTTTCTGTTGAAGGAGGGCATGGAAAGGGTTCAGCTGAAAGATGCTGGGCACAGGAAACATTTATGAGAGACAGACAGAAGAAAGCCATGCAGTGAGAGTTAGGGAAGAGGAACGAGCTCAGGATACTCCTTATATGGTTAATTGGTTTGGTTTTGTTCTCTCGTACTGATAACCTAATGCAAGCATTTTAAATGTTAGAAGCTCAATACAAAGCCTGGACCCTGACAGCGGGACTGTTCTTTCCCCGCCCACCAGCCAGAGGATCTGAAGGGCAGATTGGGCTCCTGCTGTGGCTTCTAAGGCTGAAGACCTTTCTGCTTGACTGCAAAAGCGTGAGGAGGATCGCTTGCATTCATTACTTGCTTTGGTGGGGACTCAAGGAAGGCTCTGCTCTCTGCCACATTCTGCATGCTGCCTGGAGGAAGGGGAGGCTGGGTCTGGGTTATGTGCTTTGAGGGGGAGATTGGGAATACTCGTCTCAGAAACACACGCAGCAGGATCTCAGCTTTGCTTTGCTCCTTTCTCACTAGTGCACACACAAAGCTGCATATGGAAGAAACTGTACATTGTTGATCACATTTCCCCTCTGATTTCAGAAGGGCTCTGGGCAGCCTGGTCTGGTGGTTGGCGACCCAGCACATGCAGGGGGGTTGTAACTACACGATCATTGTGGTCCTTTTCAACCCAGGCCATTCTATGATTCTGTGAAGGGCTTCACTGAGGAACACTGGTCTTTATGACATTTACACTAGATTTTTCTTCCAGTCTCCTTCTCTCTCACACACGTTTTGTTTTGAGTAGGCACGCAAAGTCAGTCAGAACTGTTTATTTATAGCAGCAGATTTTCATGGCTGTATAAATTAGAAATTAGTACTGAATGAGATGCCCGCCTACACACACACTGCAGCCGTACAGGAATCCTTTCATGATGCTCAACAGTACGCAGTCTGGAATGGGAGGGAAATGACCTGCTCCCAGGTAAATGAAGGGGCTGCTGCATAAAGCCTTGGGCAAAAACACAGCAGTTAATGTTTCCCCAGCACTGTGTGCAATCTGACAGCCACAATTACCTAATACTCCTTAGACCTGCCACTTTTGTTTGGCAGAGAGAAAATGAAGGTTTAAATTCACCAGAGGAAAAGTACATAAAAAAAACAACCTACCACCAGAGCCTATCACTGGACTTACTTTTTACAAAATTGTTTTTGTTTTTCTGTTTTCTTTTGAGGAGAGAGCACTGGTAAACGTAAAGGGGATTGTTATGTGTGGCAGAGCAGCACCACGTGGACTTATCCCATATACTCACCCCAAGCTATTTCCAGCAGCAGCAACCGGGAGACAGTCTCCACCATGTTGAGGAGCTTCCATCCCAGCTCACACCTTCGTCACAGTTTACTTCTGCAAAAAGCACAGACATGCCAATTTATTCCCTCTCCAATTTCGCACATGCATTTCTTGGTCTGGGTCCCTGCCAGGGTTTTAAGGTCAAAATTCAGCCTCAACAACATAACTGAGCGCTGTTCATACAACCATAGAATTGTTTGAGTTGGAAGGGACACCTGAAGGTCACCTATACTCCAACTCCTCTGCAGTGAAAAGGGACAGCTTCATCAGGGAGCTCAGAGCCCCATCCAGTCTGACTTTGAATGTCTCCAGGTATGGGGCTTCCACCAGCTCTCTGGGCAACCTGCTCCAGTGCCTCACTACTGTTATTGTAAAAAAAATAATTCCTTCTTTTATCCAATCTAAATCTCTCCTCCTTTAGTTTGAAACCATTTCCCCTTGTTCTATCACAACAGACCCTGCTAAAGAGCCTGTCTCCTTCTTTCCTATAGACTCCATTTAGATACTGAAAGGAGCCTTCTCCAGATGGAGCAGCTCCAGCTCTCTCAGTACTGAGGACTCCACACCTGGACACAGTACTTCAGGTGAGATCTCACTGGCACACAGCAGAGGAGCAGAATCACCTCCCTTGACCTACTGGCCACACTTCTTTTGATGCAGTCCAGGATACGATTGGCTTTCTGGGCTGCAGGGGCATAGTGCTGGTTCATTTCCAGCTTGTCACCCACCAGTACCCCCGAGCCTTTTTCAACACTGCTGTGTTCAATACTTTCATCTTCCACTTTGGGGGTTGTGATGTCCCAGGTGCAAGACCTTGCACTTGACTTTGTGGAACCTCATGAAGCCCATCCAGGCCCACTGCTCAAGCCTGTTTAGGTCACTCTGGATGGCATCTTGTCCCTCAGGCATGTTGACCACATCACAGAGCTTGGTGTAATCCGCAAACTTGCTGAAGGTGACTTGATCCCACTGTCAGTGTCACTGATGAAGATGTTAAAGAGCATGAGTCCCAGTACAGACCCCTGAGGGACACCACTCGTCACTGATTTCCATTCAGAGATTGAGCTGCTGACCACCACTCTCTGGGTACGATCTCATAACCAGTTCCTCATCCACTGAACAGTCCACATGTCAAAACCGTATCTTTCTAATTTGGAGAGAAGAATGTTATGGGGGACCATGTCTAAGGCCTTATTGAAGTCTGGATAGATGACATCAGTGTCTATTCCCCTATTCACTGACACAGTACATCATCATAAAAACCAAAACCAACAAGGCTGGTTGGGCGGGAGTTGCCTTTGGTAAACCCAGCCTGTTTCTCCCGTATCACCTCTGTCTCATCCATGCGCCTTAGCACAGCTTCCAGGAGGATGTGTTCCATGATTTTCCCCAGTATGGAGTTAAGGCTGATAGGTCAGTAGTTCCCCGGGTCATTCTTTCCGTTCCCCTTAAAAATGGGTATGTCTTTGCCTTTTCCTCATTCACCAGAGACCACCTGACTGCCAAGATGTTGCAAATATCACTGAGAATGGCTTGGTCGCTACATCAGCCAGTTTCCTCTGGACTCCAGGATGCATCTCTTGGGACCCACAGGATGTTCAGGTTTCTCAGGTAGTTGAGAACTTGACCTTCACTTGCAATGGGAGGGACATTGCTCAGCCAGCCCCCACCTTCTGTTAGAGGGATGCATGAAGAATACTTGCCAGTGAAGACTGAAGCATAAAAGTCGTGGAGTACCTCAGCCTTCTTGTCTGCTGTTACCAGCCTGCCTGTCTGAAGTCTTCAGCGGAACTTGTTGAAAATTTACCCTTTGATGGTTATGGGGATGGTATCCAACATGCAGAAAATATGCATTTGTGTTCTACCAAAGCATCTAAAATAGCTGTCCAGGGAGATTAAAACTCAATTGGAGACCTTGTCTTCACTTGGCAGAGCACATAATTAAATACTTTGTGCCACAAAATTACTCATTGACCCTCTGTGGTATTGGGAAGAGGAGGCTTAGAGTCATCCATGAGAGCCAAACAAAGACCCATTTCCCAGGCAAGGTATTCAATAACTATTGGAATAAAACCATGGTATTCATATATGGGTTCATAATCTTTTTTGTTGGTGTTTATCTTTGCTGATTAACCTCCCATTCCACAGGAAGACGCTACTGGCTGCCTGGTTCTTCAGCTAAAGCCACCTCTCATTGCAACAAGAGCACACATGACAGCTCTTCACTTGCCGCCCCAGCAAGAGGAACTCGCGTTGAGCCCCTTGGCTTCACGGTAGAACGTGACGCTGTGATTTCTGAGGGGGATTTTCCAATTTCCAGAGGCCGAGGCGGGCGGAGGGCAGGGGGAGGCCCGACCAGCGGCTGCGAGGCGCCACAGCGCCACCTGGCGGCCGGCCGCGGAGCAGCGCCGCCCTGGGAGAGGCCGCGCTTGGGTTCCTCACCTGCACCCGCCGCAAATGCATACCTTAAAATGGATCACGGCCTTCTCAAGAACGGTCCCCTCTTGGCTTTAAGCTGCCACCTCGCTAAAGCAGCCTCTTTGTTGCTTGCTGCCAAACATCAACCATTGTTCCCGGAGTATCTTGCCAAAAATAATACAGAATGCGACTACATTCCCACTCTTGTCTTATTTCCAGAGTCGACTATGGATGGGGTGCGGCACAAATAAACCAGAAAGGAGCAGAACAACCTGGAACACATGTAGAAACATTGGGAGTGGGTGGAACAGAAATAAGAAAGAGGTAGGGGATGCAGGAGGGAAAAACACTATGAGGAAGAGTTCCCTACTTCTACACTGCTCTGAATTTAGAGAGAAAATTAATTTCAAAGAGGGTAAACATGAAGAAAGCTGAGGTAGTTTTCTCCTACAACTACTTTAACTTTTCCTATGAAAAGCTTTTTTTAGAAAGCTTTTGCCTGCGTTAGTTCTCAAGACACAAACTTGAATAACTGTTTGTGAGGGACCATGAAATGGTGACCACTCCTGGCTGGGGAAAGATGCTGTGTGAAGGCAAAGTACCCAGAAACCAGAGGCATCACAGACTCTGTTCCTTAGTAACTGAATTTATTTCCTACCTGGAGCCCAAGAAGTGGAGGAGCAACTTACCTTTTCTGCTGTCAACATCTCAAGTCACAGCTAAGGCATCTTGGTCATCCAGGAGAACTTTGTATTGTTGCTTTCTGCATATTTCTGGGTATAAAATAAAGGTGACAGTCTCTGTAGCTTTACATTTATCTCGCTGATAAAGAACACCCTGAAGGAAAGGAAAAATCCATGGACATATGTACAGTTCACAATGTGAAAACGTGACTTTCAAGTTTTCATTCATGCACATCTTGTCGTCAGACCTCTCAGTCATCCAAAGCGTGAGTTCTGGACTCTGATCAAACAGAGCCCTGAACTTTAACCTAAGTTCTGAATCATAAGTGTAGGAAAACCATAACGAGCCAAAAGCATCACCTCAGCTATCTCAGATGACAGCTATTCTCTAGTTTTTATTTTTAAAGTACAACTTGAATATCTGGCAAACACCAAAGCTGATTTCAATGTAATGCCTTCCAATTACATGATATTTACTAACCACAGCATATTTGTTCCTAGCAAAATGCTGTGTATGCTTGCTGTAATGGGCCTCTGTTTGGCCATTACTGGGTATTTGATGGATGATCTGTGGTGTTACAAGGTCACAGAAGAATAGCAGAGAAACGCTGAGGAACAAAAAATTACAAAAGGGGGGAAAAAAGTCAGGCCCCAAGTGGCCAACAAGACCAGACTGTGAGGGAGACTGAGTTATGCTCTCTTTCAATGTGAACATACCTTACAAGGGAGAAAAATACCAATATATTTAAAGGACTATAGGCAAAGCTTGTGCCATTCAACAGCCTTGTCCCTTTCAGAGCAATTTTTGTATATGCAGCCCTAGATAATTCCTCCTGACACAACGCAGCCCAGGAAAGCATAAAAGTTGGACACTCACCTCAAACCTTGCAGAGGGTGCACTGTATGAAGAGGAATTGTCCAGGACTGCATACACAAAGGCTGTTCTGAAAGTAATGCCTCCTAATTATTTCCATTGAGATGACAAGAGATACAAAGAGCATAATAATACTAATAGAGCAAATTCTCAGCTACAAAACACTTATTTTCTATATAGTCACCACCATGAGCCATGCATTTTTGCCAACAATGAACAAGAGCCTGCATGCTGCACTCATAAAAATCTCTACCAGTAGAGGTAACCTGCTGTCACCACTGCTGAAACACACCACGCACCATCTCACTGTGCTCACATCCACTGTTTGGTACCCCTAAACATTCAGCAAGCATGTGGGTGCTGGTATATCCCCTGCATGGAGGAATTCAGTGACATATCTTTGCTCCATCTGCACTTCGATATCAGATGCCATTCTGTCACACAGCAATAGCAAGTAACAGTATTGGTGGGAAGGTTCAACCTCTGCTGCCATACCACCAACATCTGTCACTGTAGACCAACGTAATCACAGAATCGTAGGGGTTGGAAGGGACCTCTAGAGATCATCAAGTCCAACCCCCCTGCCAAAGCAATAATGAAACAGAAGGCATTAACTCCAGAGCAGCCCTTGTAAAATATATAATATAGTCGATGCATATAAGTAACAAAACATTTTAATCTTCAATATTTTTTTGAGAAACTAACACATAAATGTAGTTTGATAGCAGCAGTTGCCATTCTCAGTGAGCTCTCAAGGTGTTTCTCAGATTTCTCATGAAATTTTGCTCTTCCTGTGCTTCATCCTTGAAAGCGATTGCTCAAAAACGCATGCAACGTCAATAAGTGAAGACACGAGTAAGGTGCAGTTGTGAAAGTGAGGGATAATTCTCCATTAAGAGAGAGCTTATGGAAAACTGGTAAAGAGACATGATCAGATTTCTGTTTGAGCTGAATATTTGACTGCCACTCTACACATCCCATGTGAAAATTCACCAGTTACGTATGTATATTGGCTGAAAATGGAGCCAGAAATAAACAAAATTGATTGGCAGTCTTGAAACGTATTCTCACGTTACTGTATCAAAGCAGAAAGCACAGCTACATAATTTTTCACTGCTCACAGGACTGTGTTTAGCCAGCATACTACAACGCACACAACTATTTGCTATCACTTGAGTCAGCACATGAGCAGTGCCTTCTCTATGTCCCAGTTTCAGCCCATACTGTGCCAACTGCACACTGATGTGCGGTTGCTGTGAGCAGTGGGTGCAAGCCTGGGGCCAGGCCGGGCTGCTTGGTGGGGCAGAGCTATCGCTGTGGTGGCATAGGGTGGCTGCAGGATGAACTGGGCCAGGCCCCATGTGGGCCATGGGTTGGACATGCCTGCCCCAGGGGAACATGCGTATGCTCATCACACCAGTATGTTCCATATGTGAGAGCATCAAAATCCTCGCTGGGAATCCAGCATCCATGCATGTGGGAAACAAGTAGGTGGGTGCAGGTCTGGTCAGCTGAGGTGACACAGTGCAACCTCCTTCCGGAACTGGAGGAAAGGAAGTGACCTGAAGGAAAGTGCAGGAAATAGTTGCACAAGTGCACTGTTGTCATCAGCTGGCGAAGGGGAAAAAAGGAAGAAAAACAGTCACAACAGGAATGAGATTGAAATGGTGAATACACTGACAGAAAAAAATGCATTTCCTTTTAATGGTTGAGGGGGTGCCATTTAGCAGTTTCGTGTTTGTTTTATTTAGTTATTGGAGTCTGGAGTTTTCTAGTCAGAGCATTCACAAAGTACTCCCACATTTTTTGCCTGTGCATGTAAGTGCTGTCTCCTGTCCCCAGAGGAGAAGGAAATTTGAAACTAAGTGATAAGGCACAACTTTCCCATACAGTTGCTATCGGGCAATCAAAGCACTCCATGGCACGTTAGAAATGAAAAATGTGCTCATGCTCTTTTCAGCTTGCACTTGCCTTCAGGTTCCTCCTCCTTGTCATCTCAGGGTCAGAGCGAGATAGGCAAACATCTCCCAGCACTTGTGCTGTTGCACTGCTCCAGGAAATGCCAGATGTGCTCCCTTGCCCTGGGTTGGATCCTTTTGCACACCTATCTTAACACATGGGAGGTTCAGTCAAGCAGAAAACAACAACAAAACAGTAGCTGAGAGAATGAAAATTAACTATCGTATTAGAAGTTTAGTAACAAGCTCGTGAAGTTATTTGTGTATTGCCCCATATACTACGAAGAGCAATAAACAGTGCAAAATTTCCCTCAGACAGGCTTGAATTACTAGAACAAACTGCAAATATCTGAGAATCAGGCTTGTAATCCATTTCTATAGCAATGTTCTTGCAGGAGGAATTCCCACTGGGCAGAGGGGAATTCACTGCCTGCTAACGTATGACCACATGAAGTGCACGCAGCTTCCCACTCCCAAAGAGTTAAAGAGGTCAGTCAGGTTCAGCCACAGAATAACATTCACTGGTTACAGAGGGGTTCCTGCCTTTTAGCTCTGATGGCATTTGGTCAGCTTTCAGTTCTCCATGGTGCGGGGAACAACCAGGGCTTCATGGGCAGCACGGAGCAGCAGATGGTGGGCAGAGCTTCCAACACCCTACTGCTGAGGGCAGGCAGCCACAAGGGCCGGCTCAAGGACCCTGCTTCCTGCCATTGTTATCACAGCAGCCCTGGAATTTCATCCAAATGGATCTGACCCCTCCGCTAAGCAGCCAGCGCATATTTCCCTGATTAGGGTATTCCTGTGTGAGGGGGGGAGGCTGGGAGGAGAGCAGCTTTCTCCGCTTGTGCCAAAGTGACACGAGTGCACTGTTATGCACTGGACTCCCCGTTCAGCGTGTTGCTTTCTGAGGAACAACAGCTCACCCAGCAACGCGGATTTGTGCAGCAGCCAGGGTGTGTTTCTGCAGCAGTGACTGCAGGAGAGAGGAAATAACATGAAAGATACAGTTGTCCACTTGTTTTGCACATAGGTATGATAGAAGTTCTGTAGGTGCCACTTGGGGCCGGTGGGTTAAGAGGGTTCTGTTATTTCAGGTTTTCAAGTCTGAAACGTGTCGTGATTTCTTAGAGTTCAGCCATCGGTCTGCCATTGTGCTGCATTGCGCTTGCGTGCAGTTCTTATTGCTGCACATATTTTATACTGATTTCATACAGAATTCCTCTGCACAAAGAGCTGGTCTTGGTTTCTGACTACCAGATAGTCTCTTTACAAATTTTTTTTTTTTTTTTTTTTTTTTTTTTTTTGGAGAGATTACACTTTCCCCTTCCCTTCTCCCTTTACTCCACCACTTCCATAACAGTTCAGGCACTGAGCCTCTCACATAGAATTATAGAATGGCCTGGGTTGGAAAGGACCTCAAAGATCATGTAGTTTCAACCCCCCTGCCGTGGGCGGGGTAGCATAGGGATGTCATTTGAGGACATCTCAGATGATGCTCCAGTCCTCTCCTACAAGTATACACCCCAGCAGTCTTTGCCTCATGAATTGATGGCTGTAACCACCCCAAAAACAATAGCTGTTTTTATCTTTTTCTGAGCCTTAGAAACAGCTCTGTCCTATTCCCAAACATCTCCCTTCCCCCCACCCCCCCACCCCGCTTTATATTTGTTCCAGAATACACTCAACTATAATTCCCTCTGCCATACTTTTTAACTAGGCCTCGAAACATGACAACACTTCATATAACCCAGAAAAACCACCAATTAATGACAACCTGCTTCCAGCTGTCCCATTTAGTTGCTCTCCATTACTGTTCTCCCAGCTTTCTTACAAGAGAAACTTCAGTTTCTTCCTTGACAAGGCTGCTCTTATCCAAAAAATAATTGTCACCACTTCAACCTCTATTATACAATCTGTCCCTCGGCTGATTCTTGAAAGCATTTCTAAAAGCTAAATATTGAAGAATGCATTTAAATTTGAATGCAAGCTTAGCCTTTGTAGCTCTTCTCAATTTCTCCTCCAGGGCATTCCCTTGTTCCCTGGAGGAGCTGGAAACATTAGGACCACCTCTCTTCTCTTCTGTCATTCAAACTTTCCATATCTGCCTTAAACAGATTATTTTGAGTTAACAGAAAGCTTTTACTTCTTTTTCTCTCTCTCCTCTCCTCCTCCTCCATCCCAAACTTAACTCCCTAGCAGACGCCAATCACCACTCTCTACAAAGAATCTCTTTCCTTCTCAAAGATTCCCTCCTCCTTCCCCTCAGGACCTCACTGAAACACTGAATCTCCTTACTCTCTGGTTCTAAGCTTCTGCTCTGAGGCAAATGAGGTAATATGACAGAACATTCTTAACCCTAAGCTAATGAAGAGATTTTCAGGTAAAGGTTTATAGTTTGCTAGGTACTAGTAGAGTTTTTGATATCCCAGAGCAATGGCTTCCTTGCTGCTTTAAGCGTGACTGAATGTCAGGATAACGATCATAAATTCTCTTTCAGCAGATTGACCTTCCTCTTAAGAGCACATCAAACAATGCTTTGTTTAAATAGATCTGCAGGTACTTTGGGTAGGATCTTAAGTCCGGTATCAGCACAGCTCTATTTGAAGTTAGTGACAGCAAATCAGTCCATGTTTAGAGTCACTGACCTAGCATAATGCTTCTTTCACTTAAAATTATCAAAATTCCCCCAAAATATTAACTAAACCTGAAGATGGGATGAACACTTTATATCACATATCACATTTACAAGCAGGGAAATGGTCTTCAGAACACGAGACCTAGGAACTTGATAATACCCACTGCTTCTAGATAGGAGCATGTGTGAATGTGTCTAGACTGAATTTCCAGTACAGCTCCACAACAACAAGTGGAGGGGGAAAAGTTTGTATTACAGTATTGCTGATGACCATGCCATAGGGGTCTTGCGCTGCCTGTATTACCTTGAATTAGTAAAGCACATAAACCAAAAGCTACTTCCATACCACTTCCAGCTAGAAGGTCTCTCCAGAACACTGCAGGCTTAACAGAAGAGGCTTCTGGCTCCCAGCACAAGGTCACTATTTCATTCCCTTTGCTTATGCTGGTCTTAGGATCAGTGCTGGCAAGATTGTTTCCCTTGTATCAGGCCTCAAATTTGGCCATCCACTCAACTATGTATTCCCATATAATCACATGCTATTATTATGGTCTTAATTAGCAAACGTTACAAAACTTATCCATTGTTTCAGTAAAGTTTTGGCCACTAAGTTGACGTGGTCATACTAAAATGAAAAGCAAAGCAATCAAGTAATCGCGCTAAGTTCTTTTGTCAGAATTACAGCTCCATATTTGTTTTATTCACACATGCTCACCTTCCCCTGTCCTCTCTTCCTACTGCCAGCATAGCAAATCAGAGCAGCTTATCCTTACCTTGCTGTGATCGGTAGCTCTGTATCATACAGTCAGTTGAAGAAAGCCTTATTGCTGTGCCAATCTGAACTGGTATTTTGACAGGGGCATGCTTTAGCAACAGCATGGCAGTAAATGAATTTACAGTAAAGAGGTACTACTTGATCTGACAAAGTACACTGTTTGCAGCTGTGCAGCACTGAGTCCAACCTCAAGCCAGGCTGCTTATAACCAGTGGATTCAAATATCAAAATAGACTGAGAATTCCTGCACAGAAACAATAACGAGAGAGAAAAAAAGGGATTGGATTTTCTTCTTCTTTAACTCTCATTTAGATTTCAAACAAACAACTTCATCACATTCCCACACAATCAGACATTTTGAAATACAGGTGCACATGGAAGAGTGAAATGATGGATCAAATTCTGTCCTTAGCTGCACTGATAATAGTCATGCGTAACCTAAATAAAAATTTAGACCCCTGTCATTTTAGAAAGCTTTCCTCTTCTGTTTGGAAAAAGGGTTGTCTGGTAATCTACACAAAGTAATTACTACCAGACACTTCACTCCACGTGTGAAATGTAAGTAAGAAAATAGATGTAAGTTGGACTACATCACCAAGTAGTTCATGTTATGTTTGTATTCAGTCTTATTTTGTTGTTCTCAGCTTTTCCATACAGAGAAGACATTTAGTACCTCTTGTGTTCCTTAGCTTAAGATGAAAGAACAGTAACTACCCCCAAATCCAGTATGGCTTCCTTTCTCAAAATCTGTTTAACTCAAAGTTTATTCATGGACCACATGTAGATAACAAGCTCCTTGTTAGCAAAGTATTCCATAGCTGGATCATGGTTATCTTTGTGAATGAAACCAGGGAATTTCCTCCGTGGAGAACCACATTCAGTTTAATTAAACAAAAATACTTACCCCCTTTTGTCAGCTTGGAGTTGTTCCAAATACAGTGACAAAACCAGGCTTCTACAGAGCAGTCAGCATCTCAGAACAGATGAAACCAAGTCCTTAGAGATAACTATTCTTGGAATCCCCCAGACCATGAAGGAATAAGACATAAGTAATTCTCTGATAAGAGACCATAGGTCAGGTGTGATACAGCAGACAGACATTTTCGATCCTCCTCAAAATATGAGGCAACAATCTGCTCAGGATTTTCTCAACACAAAAAGTGCAATAACTAACTTGCATGGGAAACAGAATGGTAATTAATATTCCTCTCCTTTTTGTTTTCTACAGTAATGATTTTTTAAGCATAAAATTGGTTATGTTTCATTTAATCCAAGTTTGTTTGTGAATACTCAATCAGCATGAGGAAGACTTTTCCTCCTTAGATGGAACAAGAAACAATATCCTTTTAGAGCAGGGGGTGTCAGGCAGTACTGTGATTTTTACCTAAAATTTGACATTTCAGAAATGAAAAGAATAGTATTTCTTCTTAATAATAGTAATAACATAATCTTTATTACCTTTTTAATTCTCTCCCTAACTTTTGTACTAATAAAGTAGGTATCTAAACTAGGCAGCTAACAGAGACAAAAGGTCCACTTAGAACTGATTCACAGTTGTAAGTAACACCTATATTTTGTTTAACTCAGCGTGACTGGGACATCGCCTATTCTGCACGTCCTAAGAAGCCTTTTTGTTTCCTTTAGAGCACAGAACAGTTTGCATATTGTTAGAAATAGTGTAATTAATGAAAGAAATGAACGCTACTCATGAAGCATAATTTCTAATACAATTGGTCTGTCACTGTATCAAATTCACATCAGAATGAAAAATGAGCGGCGTAGATTAGTTTTGTGCTGGAGAATTGTCATTAGCTACTTCACTGCTGTACTCAGACAATGCTCGTAATTAAATATGACACATGCGAGAAATTGTTTAACGTTAAGTTAGTACAATACAGAGCTCCAGAGGAAGAAGAAAACATCAGATATTCAGACTTAGTTTGCTTCTTTGATAACAGTAGCACATTATTGCACAAGTAACGTTTACTTAATGAATCTAGACTCTGAGTCTGCCCTCACATGAGGCATTCAATTAGCACTAGGCTATGCAGGAGGGAGAAAGATGACATGGGAATGGAAGAGAAGGATTCATCTCAGTTTGAGGACAAGAGGCACACCCAACGCGTGATAGAAAATGAAGTCAGACCTTCCATGGCAGTGCACAAAGTATAGCAGCAGATCAGCCAAAGAAACACAGAATATCCTTACTGGGAAGGGATCCACATTGTTCATTCATTGTACCACACGTTTTTCTAGCTGTATGCTGGACATCTTGTCTAGAAGGATTTTAAGGATACTACAAGAACAGTACCAAAACTTTTGCTAAAATTGTAACGCATTACATATACTGGATTCCCTTGGTCAACCAGATTGGTAATCTTGTCCTAAAGAAACTGAGTTTGATTTTGTAAGGTCAGAAAACAAACAAAGACTGCTCTGTTACCACCAACTATCTAAGAGGAATCCAGTTGTGGGATGAGGATGGGGGATGGAGCTGAGGACAAGAAAGGGGAGGTGGAGTGCAAGTCCAGTTCCAGAGAGGAAGCATTCCACTCTGGCCAGCAAGATGACTTGGTGGAGCCACTCCAAAGCAAAAGGCCCTCAGTGCACAGAGGTGGCAGTCATCCCACCTTGTAGTGCCCTTCTCCTGGCCATCCATTAGCATAAGGTAGGAGACTGTATTTAGAACCTGTAGAAGTCCACTAGTCCAGTCATCTCCTTAAAGCAAGGCTCACCTTGGTCCTGGTGATGTTGTACTGGTTGCTCCCAGAGGTCATCTTGCCCACTCCGTGCCTTGTGTGGATCCTTTACCTGTAGATCTGTCGTCATTTGATATGCATTTGTTCATGTAACAAACTTGACTTTAAGGCCAGGACAGCATAAGAGTTTCTAGGGAATAAAGCAGCTCAAAAACAGTACAATAAAATGTCACATCCTTCTAAGCTCTGAACCCAGTGTCTACTCTGGGATAGAGATAATGCATGACATGATTAAGTAGGCAGTTGCTCGTGACAGAACAAGCTCAAAATTTAATAGTTATAGGAAAATTCTTAGGTGCCTATCAGATGAAAAAAATAACGGTAGCAAAGAAAAATAAGAAAACATCATTGAAAAGACCATTCTTCAGGTCTATACGATGCAAAACAGTCTCCCTAGAAATGAGTAGTTGCATCATCTTAAGTCACTCTAAAATTGATTTAAGAAAGCTGTGGAAATTTTATCTCCTATTAAAAACCAAAAACAAAATACAGAAGCGTATTGGCTGGGGGAAAGACATGGTGATCCAAAGGGTCTTTACTATCTCTAGTTATCATGACCCAAAAACTGTCAGAGAGGAATGCATGTTAACACTTACATGAGGACACAGGCCCCTGGGGGGGATGAATACATAATTGCTGTAAAAGAAACATCATCTAACTAGTCAGGAATGTAAAGACACTGCACAGAGACACTAGTAGTCCAGTTGAGTAATTTCTTGTTTTGTTTTTTTTTTTTCCTGGGTGTGTTTGTGTTATTGTTTTTCATTACCTTCAACTGTCTCCCTGTGTCATTCAGGTAATGGGTTTCAGCTAGCGTTTTTATCCCTATTACCAATTAACCCCACAAATTTCAGCTACACTGCAATTCTGATCATGCTATTTAATGCATATATTTTTAATTGCATCATTACTACATAAGCAGGAGTTCATTTAGGAAAGATAGCAATATGTCTCAGGTATTCTCTTCACCACATTTATGTGATTAAACAAAGGACTAACACAAAAGCACTCACATGAGCATATAACCACATCAGACTGCACACATACTACATCACTGCTTTTTAGTGTCTGAGGTAAAGGTCAGGGAATGATATGAGGAAGAGAGTTATAGGCTGAGAGAGCTCCCAGCTCCAGCTTAGCACAGGGAAACAGCAGAGCTCGCTCTAGCACTGAAGTTGGGGAAAGCTTTTGTACTTGTAAGGTCTTCCCCATCCCTAAAATCAGAGAATCATAGAATGGCCTGGGTTGAAAAGGACCTCAAAGATCATCTAGTTTCAACTCCCTGCCACAGGCAGGGTTGCCAACCACTAGACCAGGCTCTTCAGCGCCATCTCCATCAAAATGTCATTTATCGCTAAAACTTACTGAGACATAGAACTGGAGAAGTACATGCCTGAGGACATTAGCTTCTGACTCTTGGTATCAGCTCTGTCAGTGTTAAAGACAAATATCTGAAGAGAAGAAAATTTACAGTTATGAATCTTTCAAGCATTAAAATAAGGGAATACCTTCCTGCTCAGTTCTCTGTGTAATATGACCATTAGTTCAGTCTCCGCTAACATTCAAATTGCATTAAAAACTATGATTGGGAAAGGTTGTATTTGAAAGAAAGATCAGGGCATGAACTTTTACTTAATCTCTCAGGAAGACAGGGATTTGTTATTATTATTTTTTATTGTTTTGAGATTAGTCTTAATGACAAGCGCTATTTTTGAAACATGAGCAAAAAAATGCTTGGGTAGCAAGCCAAAGTTTACTAGGGCACTGCTCTTTGGTAGGGCTTTTAAATGTGCTGGAAAAATGAACATATATTTGAAATAAATAAAGGAACAAACGCTTCCCTGTGACGCCCCTCAATAAGGTCAAAAATATGCCAAACCACACTGTTTTAGAGTTGCTAGCCTGCTCAGGAGCACCCCTGTTTCCAGATATACAGCCCAGGGAGGGAATTTACATGTAGGAGAGCAATAGGTGGAGCAAACTGTTCCTTTGCTTTATTCTCTAACACGTTGCCCAGCCTATACTCACTAAAAATATATATTTAGACGTATTTTAAGTGATCATAGGTCTATACGCTGTAGACACTTCACATGCATGAGCATGTAGACAGATATTCCAAAAGATACCATACATATGCACGCGCTCCCTGCAAATAGGGCTTCCATATATGCAGTGCTCTTAGACTCAGCTAGATTGTGTTTCTTAAAAATAGCAAACTGATTAGACTGCACAAGATAAATCCCTTGCCAATGTGTCTAAGTATGAACTCCACCATTAACTCACTGAAAACAGCACGCGTACAGCTGAATATGCACTTCACTACCTTGATAAATTGGGAACCACGAGATTTGCAAGGAACTGGTACAAAATAAATCAGGAAATGTAGTTTTGCTTATTGTTCCATTTCCTAAAGCAGGAGCATGTGGGCAGTTTGGAATGACATCTTAACGAACATAAGATAAAAATGTTTTCTTTGTGTCCAGTCTAAAAGCTCTTGTGGGTGTAAAATTATAACTGGCGCACTTATTTCTGAGATGCTTAAGAATATGAGTGCTTCTCCTATCATGAGAATGTGCCTTTCAGAGGGTTACTCCTCCATGCAGAGGAGATGGGGAGTACGTTTCCAAATACGTAACATAGCTTTACCTGAGTCCTCAATTAAGATAGCGTCCATCAAATTAAAAACATTCTGCAAGGGTCCTGCAAAGCCCACAGATGTCTTCATCAAGATCCACAGTATTACTATTCAAGAACTCCAAGAAACTTCGACAGTTTGGCAGTATATTCCCAGAAAGGGACTATGTATTTTCTTCATCTCAAAACTGAATTCCTTAAAA
>PPHD01000444.1:22291-65970 GCA_002909625.1 Bambusicola thoracicus | reverse complement strand
CGGGGCGGGCGGCGGCTTCGTGCCCGCCGCCGGCATGGAGGCAGCGGGGCGGCGCGGACGGGCGCGGGGGGTGCCGCTGCCCACCTTCCTCCTCCTCCTCCTCCTCCTTCTTCTCGCAGGTCAGCGGGATCGGGTCGCCGGGGGAGCCGCGGGGCTGAGGGCGGTGTGGGGCCCCGCCGGAGGGCCGCCAGGTGCCCGTCCGAGCTGCGGGCGGGGGCAGTGTGGTGAGAGCTGCCGTGCCGGGAGGCTCTGGGGTCTTTCCCCCCAGGCCTCTCGTGGCTGTAGTGGCTGCAGTGTGCGGTTTGGGAGGGACGGCCCGTGTAACCCGGTGAGCACGGGGGCTGCTGTGGCATCCCGAGCGCTGCCCAGCTTCAGCACTTGCAGTAACTTCCCGGGAAGGAGGGCTCCGCGTTGCTGATAGAGCGCGGGCTGCTTGAATTAAGAGAGGTGTTTCATCATCCCTGTCTCGTGCAGTGCTTAAAGCCCTCCTGGATCGTAAAGGAGTCGTTGTCCTGTCCGGCTGCTCTGCTGGCTTGCAGACCGGTGGGGCTGTCTGTCGTGCCGCAGTGTGGTGTGTAGCCCTTCTCTAAAAGGGGTAACTGCTCAGGTTGAGAGTGCAGGCTCGGAGCTGTGCGTGCCTTCTCCTACCGTCGCCCTCACTTTGGTGTTTGTCCCCACTCCTGCACAGGTGGTGGGAGCTGACCTGCTGAAATCTATAGAGTGAAATTAAGGTGATGAGTGTTAGGATGGATTAGCAGCACAGGCAGCTCGCTGTGCAGCCACAAGCAGAGAAGTCTTGCTATACAGGGTGGGAGCTTGTGGACAGGAGGTGGCCACAGCAGTTGTTACGATGAGGTTGGGTTGCCCAGACCCCAGCGCGCTGAAAACTGGGCTAAAATGGATGACAGGCTGGAACACATCTTATAAGGAGTGGCTGAGGGAACTATGGTTGTTCAGTCTTGAGAAGGGTCAGGGAGACCTCATAGATCTCTACAACAATCTGAAAGGAGGTTGTGGTGAGGTGGAGGTCGGCCTCTTTTCCCAGGTAATGGTGTTAGGACAAGAGGGAATGACCTTAAGTTGCATCAGCGGAGGTTCGGGTTGGGTGTTAAGAACAATTTCTTCTCAGTAAGAGCAGTGAGGCAGTGGCACAGGCTGCCCAGGGAGGTGGTGCAGTCACCATCCCTGGAGGTGTTCAAGGTGTGGCACTGAGGGACGTGGTCAGTAGGCATAGTGGTTGGACAAGATGATCTTGGTGGCCTTTTCCAACAACCTTGGTGATTTTGTGATTCTACGAGTGCTAATGGAATCATCAGAGTGAGTGAGCTCCTGATGGTCAAGGAGAGTGTGGGATGAGACAGTGAAAATGTGTCATTTACCTGGAGGAACACGGCCTAGGGCTTTGCAACACCACAAAGTGATTAGCAAACAGGAGATTGAGCTTTAAAATAAAAGAATACGTCCTTCCACATCCTTCAGTTGTAAAGAACTCGCTTACTGCTATTTCACAGCTGGAGCTGTTCATCAGTCCCAAAGAGCATTGCTACTGAGGACACTTCTGGCTGCCTAGGCAAGAAGGCCTTTGGCATGGTGGCGAGCAGAGCTGGCTGCAGGGGGGCTGTGCTGGACTGGCTGGGCCCCAGTGAGATGGAGCTGGCAGTGCTGATAGAGCAAGGGCAGCACTGGCCGCTGGCTGGGGAACCGCAGGCAGCCCTATGTGTCACTCTGGACCACTCCAGAAGGGACATGGGGCAGGAGCCAGCCCACAGACAGCTTTATTCCCCTCTCCTCCAACCCAGCAGCGTGGTTTGGGGGGCAGCTTGGCCTCAGGTACTTCTCTGGAGTCTTTATTGAAATACAGAAAGATAATCCATGGCGTCTTGACATTTTGAAATGCTCTATTTTTTATTTTAAATGATTTAGTATGAAAAGGGATTGATACAGCCAGCTATGAAATATGTGTACACAAAGCATCTAAATATGAACTTCTCACTGAAATTTGGAATGAGAGGGAATTGGCTGCCATTTGGATTATGGGGTCAGGCCAAGCCTCAAGTGAAGTCCTGTGATTGTATAAAACTGTTAGATTGCATTTTCTTTAAAGCTGTATTCTATGGCTTTTTGTTGCTGCTGTTTGACTGCATGAATGTTATTTTTATTCAGCAGAAGATTGTCTGGCTCAGTGTGATAATGACTGCAAGGCTTACTGCTGTGATGGGACCGCTCCCTACTGCTGTTCATATTATGCTTACATTGGGAATGTCCTTTCGTAAGTATATTTGCTCTTCAGAACAACTGATGCTCACTGTTCATGGACTTGATGTAAATTCAGGTTGCTGGAAACCGTTTGGCAATAAACACTGACAGGCTTTGGTTTGGGGGTTTTAGTTGTTTCTCTCCTTGCTGCTAACAAACATTGTTAATCCTGTAAGGTCTCACGTTCAATGCCTTTTTGAGGCATGCTTATACCAAAAAGCTTGCTGAAATTGAAGGTTATTTCCTTAACTTGTGTACGCTGCTGGAGCCTTTGGAAGCAAGCTGTACAGGTGCTGAGAACTTTGCTTCAAGCTCTTCAAATGAAGAGGACTGTATGTAGAGAACTTGTGTTGTTTTTGTTGAAATGCTTTCTTACAATACCTGAGTCGAACTGCTATTCAAATATCTTGCAGTTTAGATCCTTTTTGTTTTGATTACTATTTTTTTTTCTTCTTTTTATTGACTTGTTTGTTTTCACTAAATTGTGCTTTGGCTTTTGACAGGGTATATTGAATAGATTCAAGGTGAGGGTAATCTGATCCTTTAACACTGTGGTGTGAGTAGCATGTTTCACAGTGCTTAGAAGAACCAACGCGGGTGGATTGGAGTGGGTATGAATATTTCCTAGCTAGAGGAATGTGTAGGTGTAGCTATTGATAAAAATCATTGTTTCCAGTGAAGGTGTTAGCTCTGCATTGGTGAGCGTATGGGAACTGTTGAATCACGGCCTGAACCTCTGATTGACCACCTGAGGCAAGTGCTGAGTCAGCTGCAGGGGCACAGGTGAATGCAATTTCACCTGAGTGACCAGAAGGGGTTGGAGCCAGGCTCCCCTCCCCCCCCCAGACCCCATTTAAGAGCTGACTCCCAAGGAGGGGAAGGATTTCCAGCTAGAGAGCCTTCTTCTTGGAGCCCTTCTGTGAGCCCAGGACACTATTTTTTTTAAAGAGCCCAGGAGCTCTTTATTTCACTTCTCCTTTGTAATGCGATAATCTCTCTGGTCCTATACCTGTATACCTGTTTGCCATATAGTGAGGAAGAAGAGAAAAGCCTGTGTACTAGTGGACCTGACTCCAGGCTCTGGGCTTAACTTAAAATCCATAAGTATTCCATTTGTATGTGAGGGCAAACCTAAACAAAACATAAAATGTTCTTCAAGGCAGGGCATCTAACCTTTTGTTTTGTCAACCTCATCAGTAATTTCTTCACCATTTAGCGTGCTGTCTATGAAAAGGATGAACATGGCACTGAGGGACATGGTCTGTGGGCATGGTGATGATGGGTTGACACTTGGATTAGATGATCTTAGTGGTCTTTTCCAATTTTAGTGATTCCATGGCTCTGTATTTTTGGTCTGTATTCTTACCTGACACCAGAGAAGGAAAATGTGGTGTGTCAGGTGGATTGCTCAGTGCTTGGGGAGGAGTGAATGCAAAAGTAGTAGTTTTTTCTAGAAGGATACCTCTGTTGCAGGCTTTGTACCTGGGGAACATGTTGCTGTTGCCTTCAGCTTATTATGTAGCACTTTAAAGGAGTAGGCATAGTGATGGCATTTTAATACAGAATTGATCCACAGCATTTAAAGCGGATCAGACAGTTCCTGGGCTAAAGTAAATAAAATGATAATGGAGCATCAGAATCCTTCATTCCTTTGGAAATAAGAAAGCATGTATTGAAGATTGATTACTTTTGGAGAATGATTTTATTTTTCTCTCACCTAGGGAATATCTCTTTTTTTTTTTTTTTTTTTCTTCATCCAAGATTGCTGTTCTGTTTAGATGCATGGGAAAATATGCTGCATTTGAATAACCCATTCCTGTTTATACATGGTTAGGAATGATGGATACAGTAGCACGGCATATCACATTGTAAGAAGGAAGGTTCCCATAGAACCTCAAAGCAAGTGGATTTTGTCTCCCGCTTGCCCAGGTACATCATTGACATTTGCCTAGTCTGATGTCAGAGCTATGCTGTGGAAACGATTGACCAAGGGATTATTTGGAGTGACTGCTGAGATATTCAAACCATGCTGAACACCAGGTTCACACCTATTTTCTGTGCACTTATTTAACCAACATAAACAACTGTTGGGTTAGAACTGAAATGCGAGTGACACTGGCATGTTAGAAAGGTTTGTGTGTATCTGTATGCATGCTGAAGTGACTTTTACAAATGCTGTTTGTCTAAGTGTGACGTGAAGGAGGTATTTCATTCTTTTCATTTTCTTTTTACGGGTAAGTGCTTCAATTCCTAAATTCTAAGACAAGTCAGAAGTCATTATTACTCCTCTGACCTGACATTTTGTGTGATTGAGCCATAATTTTTGTGTGTTTTTTGTTTTGTTTTTTTTTCCCACTAAAAGCTGTATGGGGTGTGCCTTCTATAAACATGCACAATCTCATTTTGAAAACTTCAGGCATTAATGAATTGACTACTTGCCCTGGTAAACTCTTCTGTAGTTAATTCACTAACATTGCTGGGAAATTTCGCAGGGAAATGAAGGCCGAAATACTGAATGTCAGTTCTTAGCTTATCTGTGAGTCTGAAATGTGGCCCTAAATAGTCATTGTGACAGCTCTCAACCTTATCGGTAAACTGATTGAACTCCATCAGCCTCACATGTAAGATTTGCTTTGTTTTCCCTTGCCTTGCCCAGGGGTCAATTCTTCAGCCTGCCTTCAAGCTCACTCCATTATTTTCACTTCCTTCTGGAAATGTGGCAGTTAGAGCTGAGCGCGGGGTTTTGATAGAAGTCTTACTGGGATTTTTTTTTTTTTTTGTATTTAAGCATCTAGGTTTCGGTATCTGTTTTGAAGCAAATGATCATCACTGAAAACATAAATGAACTTAGTAGTTTCTTCCATGTCTTAAGTTATTAAGTCATTGTCCTCAAGACCTGTGTGCTACTTCAAGCCTTTGTTCTTTGCTAGTTACCAGCTTTGCATCTAGTGGTATGGCAGAACAAGTGACTTCAGACTATGACTTTAACTATGCTCCATAACAATAACCATCTGTTTTCACACCATGTTGGTCTTTATTTTATATGACATGTCTTCCTGAAGAAGTTTCATGTCACCTCTCCCCCAAATGACAAACCTGTGAATTTACATTGCAGGACACAATCCCTGGAGTCTGGAAATCACTGCTAGTGACCCATTTTTTGGTGTCTTACTGTGAACAACTGAGTTTAGAAATCTTTTAGAGGTTTGAGAGTGATGTGCCCTGATAGTTCCACACCACTGTGTTCTTTCAGTATCTTTGTTTTCCTCTATCATCATTTTTGATCTTATTGCCTACACTGAAGAGTGGACTTTATCTACGTGGCTATTTTTAGAGTGCTTTTTTTATTGTCTAAAACACTGTTAGTAGTCCTTAGTGTTTTACTGGCTCATCTGCTTCTTCAGAGATTCTCAGTGCTTCTTCATTTGCTTATCACTAACTTTTCTCCTCTGCGTGTCTTTCTGAGGTTTCTGTTCTTTATCTTCTCCGGGATGTTTTTTCTACATAAGAGTAACTTTCCCTTGCAGTTTTGGAAGAGCCTTTCAACACCCAGTAGGTTCTTTTTTAAAATAATTCCATGTTTTCTTTAATGCCTTTCACCCTTTTTCTAGACTCGTATGCCTACGAGTGTGCGAACAGAATAGAAACATCAGCCAATAATGTGTATCCTAATTTTAAAACAGTCATTGTGACTAGATCATGATCACTGATACTTAGGCAGCTTTTAGTTGATTAATTCTCTCATTAAAATGAGATTCAACACTGAGATATTCCGTGTAGGGTTCTGGAGTTTTCTATTTGAGGAAATCATCATCTTTTTAGGGCACCGGGGAATTTTTTTTCTTCAGTCAGATGAGGTTTTCAGCAAACATCCTCCAGGCTGTGTGCATCTGTGATTAGCCTGTTTTTCTTTCTGCACATGAAGAACAGATGCAGAGTTATCAACTCACTCTAGTATTGGGATTCCGAGGACTGTAAAATGTCCCATAACACTACCTTTAGCTGGACTACAGGTATAATCTGTAAGCTTTCAAGATCTGTGATCTGTAAATTCATGAGCATCTCTAATGTCAAATGACACATACTTCTTCCTCCTTCTCCCCCTGCTTTTCATGATACCCTTTCAGAGCAAGTTGTTACAGTCTTAGTTTTCCAGCTGTATTTCCCTTCCCACTAGTTTTCATTAATTACAAAGTGACATTATTTCATCTGATGCATATGCATTTCTTCCTGTTTATTCTCTAGGCATCTAGTGCTCAATAGTTAGTCCTAAAAACGCTGTATTTGGGCAACTACAGATTTCTGTTTGGATGTGGGCAATGTAATAGAATTGTAATCAATAAATGAAAAGATGCCTGAACGCTTGGACGGTCAGACTGTTCCTCCTGCCCAACTTTTCACTTCTCATCAAAAGGTAGCACTGGGATGCCCTTTCCAGCCTTCAGCATCATCCCAGCTCTTGAAGTCAAGAAACACAAATTCCCCTCCTCCTCAGAAGCTGGTTTCAATGCCTATTGAATCATGGGTGACTGACCTTTTATCAGTTTCCCCATGTTGCATCTGCTTCTGCAGCTTGCTGCCGGGCAATGGACTGGGAGGACTGCAGTGTGTTTTCTTTCAAACCTGCTCCAGATTTGCCTCCAGCAAAATATCTTCATAACTAACCAACCAGCAGTGTTTCACCTTCCGTCACTAAGAGGAGTTGGAGATATCTGCTTACTGCCTTCAGCTGTGGCCTCAAACCCCAGCACTCCTCAGAAGCTCCAAAGTCCAGAGGCTGCACAGTGTAGCCAGGAAGGAAGGAAGGCAGACAGAAAGAATGGGAGGAAAGGAGGCAGAAAATATAGTAGGCATAAAAATCACGTGTAGGCCTCAGCCTGCAAAGCTGAAGAAAAAAATGTGTATGGTGAGTGTCTCTAGGTGTGGCATTTGATGTGAGGTACTTCATATCCAGCAGTACTGTGAGAAATGCAAATGACCTCACGGAATGACAGTTTTTTTCATGCAAGAAAGAGTGTTCCTGAAGCTGATTCACCTGATGTGGCAGTATGGAATGGATGGTGGGAATGGAGGAGGAGCACACTGAAGGATAGAATTAACATTTTAAGAGTTAAGAATATAGAGGCATAGCCTCTAAACTTTATAGTGAATTAAAAAAAAAAAATCAGGAAGTTTAGTATTCACTATATATTCCAAATAATTAAAATTAGATACTTTCAGGCATCCCACAGTAAATATGTGAAGCAACATATGGGTTGGGGACGGCTCTATGTCTGCACTTCAGCTGTTTGATATTCTGCTTAAAATAAAAATGGGTTCCTCTTCATCAGTGCAATGTTCAAAATTGCCTGTGATTGGAGTACTTCTTGACAATATGGAAAACTGCAATTTGCCTGACAATTAACATTTCACGCCTCTGACTCTCTAATTTCTGATGCAGTGCCAGCAGGTAAGATAAAAGCCTGTTTCAGTAATTATTTGGCTTGTGTTGAGGCCTCTGGTCAGGAGAGCCTCCTCAGAAGAGCATGCAGTGCAGGTTAAACTGCTAGGTGACAGAACCAGAGCCTGAGGATGGTTTTTTAAGCACTGGCCTGGCTGTAAACATGTCACTGAGGAGGGCAAGATGCCAATAATTGGACTAAAACAATTTCCTCTTCGTTATGGGTGAGAGAGGGGCAGCAGTTCAGAGTTTTAATCCTTGGTCTTTAACATGTGCCATGCCTGTGGAAGTGTGCTATTCATGCTTCAGCCTGGGAAAAACTGCAAGAGGGGGCGTCCAGCTTGCTCTGTGCGGGGGGTTGATTAACTAACTACAGCTTAAAGAAAGACCTAGGATCACGTTTTCATTGTAAGATCTGGTGGAGAAAGAGCTGATAGTCAAAATGTGACCTTTGCAAAGCGATTGAACTCCCATTGTTTTTTGTTCCATGCCTATTGTTCCAGCTCATATCCTTCAGTAGAGAATGTGCAATCAGATTTACGACCAGAGCAGTGTCTGCTCTTATGACAGATGCAAAGGAAACCCTTGTCAGCACCAGATTTAAAACATAGGGCGTCTCTTCTATAGCCCATTGTGCTTTTAATTCTGACTGTGTTGTGACAAGCAGCTTAAAGTGGGGGAAAAAAAAAACTGTTTGGTTTGCCAAACAGAAAGTATCAAAAGATAGCTCCCGTTTCACGTTTTCCAACTCTTATTCGTTTTTTACAGAGGGCATCTGAGTAACTTTTGTTAATGTTTGGGACTGAAAAAAAGCTGAGTTCTTTCGACTGTTTGTTTTTGGAAATTCAGCGTTGTTTTTTTATTAAGCAGTCATCAGAACTAGAATATTATTTTAATGAAAACTGGAAGTTTTCCTAAAGATGCATGTTCTTTTATTAGTGAGGGGAAAAAAGCACAGTTCTGAGTTCTTGACATCTCTGTGGATCATCTGTTTTACATCGTATAGGAGACTGCCAGAGCTTGGACTGAAAATGGATGCATTGTGATATAAATCACTGAAATGCTTTCTGTGACTTACAAAAAACTCGCTGGAGTGGAGGAAATAAACATTCTTAAGGGATTCAGCAAAATTAACTTTCTTTTATTGTACTGTTTAGTTCTAAAATGTATCTTCTCTGAAAACGTGAGATAATTTTGTGTTTATTGCTTGCAGTGGTCTGTTTTGGAAGCTTGTAAGATTTTTCTCTAAGGTTTGGTCGTGTAAAACGTGAATATTTTCTTAGCATTTAATAAGGCCAACCTACAGACTTGGCCTGGAGGAGTACGCTGATGACAAGTGAACTGTCCTTTGTAAGACTTGTTTCTTCTGTCTGTTATTTTATATCCCTCCTCTTTTCTTTTTTTCCTTTATCCAGGTGGGGAAGGGTACATCTCTACATTTGATAAGAAACTGTCATTTTGTTCAGTCGTCTGTACATCCAAAGCTTTCCAGAAAGTTCTGATAGGCTGCTAGGCATTGGTTCAACAGAGTAGTTAAATGCATGTATAACTTCAAGGCAGTGAGTGGATGCAATGGATCATTCATCTTGTTGAAGTCGATAGCTAATTACTACGTACTTCAGTGGGGATTCCATGCACTGGTTCTAATTAGGCAAGTTGTAAACTCAGGTACCTTGTTAGATCCACTTTTTTCTCCATCACCACAGTATCCTCAATGTTCTCTGCCACTCCATGCTCCTTTGTTCCCACTTCACATGCCACTTACCGAGGTGCATCACTTGTGGAGGGGTCAGGAGGTACATGGCACAAATCCCACCTGAGCTGACTAATCCATTCCCTGCACTAGCTCCCTGCTTTTCTCAGATACATACGTGCCTTCTCTGCCCTCAGCTGAATGACTTCTGTTTTATTAGCTAATTCCAAGATTTCACGGAGTTTGGAGGAGTCTCAGAGGATTAGTCTGTTCCATTTTGTACCGGTTTCCCTCTAGTAAGTAATATCAAACTGACTGAGAGCACACTTATTAATGAAGATACTTCTGGGTCAAAAACTGGGCAAGAGGGCCGTATAATGCAGTGCACAGTGTAGTTGCAGCTAGTCCAAATAAACGCTGAACGAGTGCTACCGCTTTTGAACAACGTTGTCCTAGAAAGATAAACTCTCATTTTGATTTTAAATATACCTCTTTAAGAGACAGAAACAAAGTTTGGAGCGTGTGAGTGATTAAAATTTCAAGGAAATGAGCTACTAATTCACAGGGCAGTCACAAGCTCCTTTGAGATTTATAACCACAACTAGATGGAAATTCCGTAGTTAATGTAATCTTTAGAAATTCAGTGAAGTTTTCTTAATGATTTTTCTCCATTAAAAAGCAAAAGTGATGACATTTACATTTGGAATAACTTATCATAGCTATCATAAAGCTCTTTTTTTTTTTCCTTTCTTTAATGATTTATTTTTGTAAAACTCAAGATATGTCTGGGTTCTTACTGTATGTGTGTTTAGTATGGGATGGCGAGGCACTAATACCACAGACAGCAGGCATGCTCCATCATCTTACCTCCTTCTTTTGGCTCATTCACACAGATAAGAGGTTTTTACTGCTATCATTAAATGGAATTATTCCTTTTGCACACAGTGGAGGCTTGGTTCAGTGCTGAATGTCTAGGTTCTCTGTTTACTGAGGACTGTGGTACCATTTGTAGCAAACACTAGAGGTACTAAGGATCTGCTAGTGTTAAGACATCATCTGTTCTTTGGCCAAGATGCAGTGAACCTTATTTTGGGGTGCCTTGTGGTCTTCCTACAGTGCTGTTGAAGCATAAAGGGACTGTATAAGCTATTGCTACCCAGGTCCTTCATACAGTCCTTAGTCAAGGTGATCCAAGGAAAGCATAACCAGGGTACTGTTGCCCTGTAGCTGTTTCCAGCTGTTGAGCAGCCCATAAGGCACCGACGTTTGCAGGCTAGGAATGACATATAAAATTCTGTCCCTAATGTATGTGCTGGTGCTCTGCCATTTACTGCTGTTTTGATCGGTGATTCCCCAGTACTGTTTGTTCCTGTGCTGTCTGTGCATTTGTTTTTTTCCTTCCAGCAGCTGGGAGGTAAGCAATGTTCCTTCCTTTCACAATGCCTCTGCAACAAACCCCTGAGCATGGAGAACACAAGAAGTGAACGCTCTGATAACAGACTGAGGAAAATGCAGGGACAGAAGGCAAGCATTGGAAAGACCCAAAATTAATTACTCACTTACAAGTAGCGCTTATAATATGGTGGTGTTTAAATGTTACATGATAGCAGCTCTTAATTCTTTTGTTTGGATCAAATCCTTCAGCAAGCCTCTGAGCTTTAAGGCCTCTCCTCATCTGCTGCTTTGGAAATGTAAACCTGCAGGAAAAGAAATAAGCAGCCAGCACAGATTTATCACTTACTTATTATTGTTGGAACTGAAGCAGCGCTAATCATATTTTGTACAAGACTTTGGTGAAATGTATCTCTTGGAATGTTTGAGATTTTCCTGGAAGAGTAGTGAGAATTTTGTTAGTATAGTATTTTGTATTAAAAAAAAAAAAAGCAGCTTTTTTTTGTAATCATCTTTGCTTTCCACTTGTGTAGCGTGTAGTCCATGCACATAGGATGGACTAGTCAATTCTAAAAGCAGTGTAAATGATCTCAAATGAAGGCAGTTTATTTGTGCTATGGGTAGAGTTTGGATTAATCGGAGCCAAAGCTTGATGTATGAATTTAGACACTGAAAATGTCACGGATGAGCATATTCCAATGAAAACCTCCTGGAGCAGAGGGGGACTTCGCATGTGAGGGTTCTTTCAGTGCTCTGTTCAGTACAAAAGCTCTCGCAGTCGTGAATGAGATGCATAGTGTTAATCTAACCTGAGGAGTTAGAAACCTTCCCTTAGAATTATTCCATCAGAGCATCTCATGTGCAAATGTTGCACATTTCAACAACAATAGTTATTTTTGTCTGCCTTTCTGCTTGCTGAGGGCTCTGCGGTGTGCTGACCACTTGCTATTCTACATGGTCGTTGTCCCCTGAGACCTCAGTGAGGCTGTGTCCGATGATAGCTAATATATTTACTTGGCTGAAAGCTAATATTGTTTGTTCAGCCCACTGTGGTAATGCTGTGTTTGGCTTGGCAGTGGATGGCCTATTTACATAAATTGAAATTATGAAAATGCATGACAGAGTTGCCTGTCTGCTTACCTCGCATTGCTTTCCTCATGTGGCTCCTTGCAGAGATAATGTGATATTAAATTCCAGAGGAGAGCAAAAGAACAGAGCTTTAAGGGGACAGGGGCTGGCTGAGAAGTTATGGCTTTATTCTCCATTTAAAATTGTTTTAAGTAAAGCACAATTCATCTTTTTTCTTGAGCCTTCATACTGCAAAGTGAAACTCCTGATCAAATTAACATATTTCTTGAAATGTAATAAAATGTCAGCTTGACAGTAACACTTTCAAAATTGCTATATTACAGGGGTGCTGTGTGTTTTGTGTGTTTCTAATACTATGTTGCATCAAGAAAATAAGATAATATGCTGAAATTGAAAGGGAAGCTATGGTATTTAACGTCTGTATTTGGTAAACTTGCTTTGTCACTACCTCCTAACCTAAGTTATTTCAAATTAAAATCCTATATCAGGAAAGGAGATTTTTCCTGCACCATCCCCAGTGAACTTTTCTTCCCGGACACATGTGGGGACAAGCAACCAGATCAGGAAATGGCTGGTACTGCCTGATGCCACAGGGAAAGGCTCTGATGACCTAGGAAAGTCCTTTTGCATTAGCCACAGAAGTAAGAATTTTGGGTCTGAGCTGTTCACACCTTCTGACGCTCTGGGCCAGCTGGTAGATACAGGGACTCTATCCTGTGCTGCTGTGAAGTTGCAAGCTGACAGCAGCTATTTACAAGCTGACCTCCAGGTTGGTGTTTGCACCATGGTATTGTTTATATGCCAGGCAGTGTCACCTCTGAGTGTGAACTGGCCTGTGTGCAGCTAGATAAGCAGCCCTGCTTTGCATCACTCCAATTTAGCAAGTCATAAAGCAACTTTGTCACTCTGGTTTGTTTTTTGAGCCCTGCATCCTTGTTTAGAGGAGAGTTCTGTTACTTCCTACAAGAGAGGATTTGTTCTGCGTTTCCATGAATAATACCCAGAAGGATGTCCCAGATCGCATCTGAAGAACCCTGTGGTCCCCTCTGATGCCATCCTGGGTGACCCTGCTTGAGCAGTGGGTAGTAGGAAGCTGCAGGGAGGCTGCTGCCCTTGGGAGCCAAGAAGTACTGAGTATTCATTAGGTGGTCAGGTATTTTAATGAGTTCAGGAAAGTAACACCTGTAGTTTTGTAATTAGAAATCTAAGGTTACAGTGAAATACTTTTTGAGATAACATTGATTAAATTTCTGTATTCTTCTGCTTAATTTTCCTTCCAGAGAGGAGCTGTAACTACAGAGCTGTCAGCGATCCCAGATTATCCCAGGAGCCCGCAGCGGATAGGTTATGCTCTTGTCAAAGGCTAACTTGTCTCTTCTGTGAGGAAGTTGTGTTACTTGGAAGTTCTTGGTGCTTAAAACGTGAGGAGGGGACACCTGGTGGCTGATCCAGAAAGTCACTGGGGCTGTGTGGATCCAGCCCGTGCTTGGCCTTTTGGCTGGTGCAGGAATGGGGCCCTCCAGAGAGGCTGGCACCGTGTGGGTGATAAGGGCAGGCTTGCTTCATGGGTGCCTTCTTGCACCTTCCCAGTTGTCTCCCAGAGCCACTCCCTCAGGACACACCCTTGGCACTGAGGGAAGATGCAGTACCTCTTTTAGCCAACATAAAAGCAATAACTGCTTTGTGAGACCAGTACCTAGAAAGCCAGTTAGCAGTTAGCAGCCATAGTTTAAATCTGAAAGAGCTGTGCCTGGGGGAAGAGTTTTCACTTCGGCCTTATTAGGTGTTGATAATTTAATCTATGTTTCAGGTGCTGATAGGGCTTTGTAATGAGATGCCATTGTTTTTTCTAGGCTGAACACTTGCTGTGCTCACAGAAAACCCAGAGTGTGTGGATTTGTGTGATATATTACTGTTATCTGTCACTTGAATGGTTTTAATAACTGGCAGAACTAACAGCTCCTTCATAAGTGCCAGTAGCACCGCTATGGCTGTCACTCCATTCTTCTCACTGTCTTATTTTTTTTCAACTTGTATCAGGAGGTGCAATCTGTCAGTTAAGTGAGCAAAATTGTCAAGCCACTTGATTTGCACTGATTTACACTGGCTGAAAATACAGTCCACTGTGAGAGGAGCTACAACGTTGTCCTCCACAACTGGCCGGCAACGCCATTTGGGCTTTCTCTGGCCTGTCCAGGGGAGGTCTGCACCAGCTCTGTGGCCATAAATGTTCCTGGTGCTCCACTGCCCATGCTCAGGCTTGAGAAGCACTTTTTTTTCTTGGTAGTGTCAGCAAAATCCTCAGACTGTTTTCCCAAGAGCAGCACAAGCCCATCTGACCAGGGGCCTGAGCCATAAAACAGGGATTGGAGGTTTTCTCCCTGTCAATTTAAGCCTTATGCTTCAGATTTTATGGTCTAACCTACTTAGGAAGTTGCTTGAGGCTGAACTTCAAACTGACCCTCGTTTGGTAGCCAAGTATTTTCAGTCCTGTTTTGTTATAAAGTTTTTAGTTGCTGCTTCCTCACAAAATAGCCAGCTTCTTTTACTTTTTGTCTCTGTCCACCTGCCTGGCCTGCCAGAGGGCTTGGAAGGCCCTCATAGTGTCTGCGGAGACACAAAAGCCTTGACAGCGAGTGCCTTGCTTGGAAGAGCTTCCTCACCAGGCTCATGCTTTTCTGTTCTAACAGCTTTAAACAGGCCCAGAAGCCAAAATAAAAACAGTTTGGCCTGGAAAGTGCAGCTGTTTCCCAGGGGAGACCACGCTGTGCCTCTCATGCTGTAGTGATGTGCGTGGCCATCCCAGTGCAGGTCTGACTGTGGCCTTGTGTGGGAGCTGTTGCTGTCCCTGTCCCTGCCAGCAGAGATCTCTTCAGAGGAAATTCTAGAATTTGCACAATATTTCTTCTCTGCTCAAAATGCATGCTGCTGCTTCTCTTAGCCTGAGAGCCCCATCCTTGCAGAATATGTTTGTACCATGGTCACCCATCCCTGTGAGCAGGATTCCATCCTGTTCCTCCCTGCCATGTGCCAGGGATGTGCTCTCTGGGGAAAGATCTGTGACCTTCCATGGGATGATGCCATTGTGTAACTACTCCCTCATTAAAAAGTTAAAAGGATTAAGAACCAGCTGACACGTCAGAAAGTAGAGGCAGCAAAGAATTACTGTGTAATGAGGATTGTTTGTGGCAAAGTTCTTTGGGGATTAGTACTTGCACTGAACGTTTTCCAATGCCAGTCAGGACCGAGGAATCAAATGCAAAATCCGTGGCTGAAAGTGTGCGTGTATGTCTGTGTGTGACAAAGATGCATTTTAAGTGAATGCACTTTTAAAGGTCTCAGATGACATATGTAAAAGGGGTTCTGTAACCTGAATTTGTTCCTTTTCAGTGTACTTGTAATACAGGTTGCATTTACATGTTTTTCATGGAGCAGTGGGGTTGCAACATTTGTATGCCTTTGGCAGAGATATTTTCAATTTGTAAGGGCATGTACACCTCTATACAGATTTAAACTTGGCCCTTAATACATATTGCATGTAGTAGTGCAAAAGAGCCCCTCTCTGATCTTGGTATGAGATATTTCAGAGCTGAAAGTGGCTCAGGCTATTGATGGCCAAAATTCTTCACCAGGTCTCGATGCTGGCTGCTAGCTCATGTGAAATATGTTGCTGGCCTCATTCCAGCTGTTGCTGATTGCAACCAAAATGTCACAGCTGGTGCCAGATGAAATATTATTTGGATTGCTCAAAATAGAAGCTGAAGGGCCATAGAATAGCTTATGCCCTTTGCTTGCAGAAGTAGTACCTCCGTGCCAGGACAAACAACACCTAGTAAGACAGTGCAGGGATGCTTTTTTCATTTTCTCTGTGGCATAACTTTTCTGAACACAAATGAGAGTCCCTCTCCTGTGATGTTAGCACGTTCAGAAATGGCAATAAAAATTTCAGCGTTCTAATTAAATGTCTTTTTTTTTTGGTGGTATTTCAGGAATTCAGTGACAATGCAGAGAGAGGTGATCTATGCAACTTAATTAAAAACATAACAAACGGCTTTACAGCTTTGTGCTCAGAAGTGCTTAGGGATCTCAGATCCCATTTTCATGCATCTGGCAAGAGGCTGACTTCCCCAGAAGAGGCACTGGGAAGTCACAAAAAAACTCAGACTGCAGGTGGCCTCCTGTGGCTGAGGGCATTCAGAGTCAACCCTGGCTTTTGGAATGCTTGCTTTCCAAACTCCCCAGTGTTGGAAAACTGAATGTGTTTGTGTACACAGACTTTGGCGTTCTTACTTCTTGACTTCATAGTCTGAGCAGCATGGCTCTTTCTTGTTCCTTTAAAAAAAAGTAATAGATGTGCATGCGCACACAAAGTTCTGAAGTCTGGAGAAGAGAAGGCTTAGGGATGGCCTTGTTGCTCTCTATAACTACCTGAAAGGAGGTTGTAGAAGTGGGGATCAGTATCTTCTCCCAGGTCACAGTGATAGGGGATGAGAAGTAATGGTGTTAAGTTGCGCCAAAGGAGCTTCAGGTTGGATGTTAGGAAAAAATTTATTCTCAGCATAATCCCTTTTAGACACTGAAAGGTTGTTCACACGTCTTTCTTGAGCCTTCTCTTCTCCAGGCTGAACAGCCCCAGCTCTCTCAGCCTGTCCTTGTAGGAGAAATGTTCCATCCCGTGGGTCATTTTTGTGGCCCTCCTCTGGATGCACTCCAACAGGTCTATGTCTCTTCTGTACTGAGGACTCTACATCTGGATGCAGTATTCTGGGTGAGGTTACACCAGCACAGAGTAGAGAGACAGAATCACTCGCCTCACCCTGCTGGCCATGCTTCATTTGATGCAGCCCAAGGTACTGTTGGCTTCCAATAGGGAGAAGATTTCATCAACAGGCTCCACTTGATCAGGTAGCCTGTAGTAGACACCAACCACAAGGCTCCCATTGTTGCATCTGTCTCTAACTCTTACCCATAGTCTTTCATCTTGCTCACGGCAAGGGATAGCTCTTCACACTCTGTTCCTTCCTTGATGTAAAGGACAAAGCCTCTTCCTCTCCTTCCTTGCCTGAACAGCTTGTAGCCATCAATAGCCACATTTCAGTTGTGGGAATTGTCTGGAGTTTCATGGCATCTTCTCAAATAAAGGTCAAAATGAGAGTGAAAATAAGCTCTATCCTGTTTGAAATAGATTTCAGTAACAATATATTCATTCTCTTAAGCTACTTAGCATATTTTTCGTAGCGGTGTTATATTTAAGCTACGAAATAGGATTTTTTTAGTTGCATTTTTAGCAAGTTATTTTCAAGACTGTCTTTGAAAAAATGAATCTGCCTTTATATGTCTGTCTCAGTCTTAATTTCTACAGTCTGAAAACAGATTTGCAAAGGTCCTGAAAATGCCAACTTGATTTATCCTGAAGTCAGTAGGAATCTCGTTGAGGCCGTAGAACTGGATTGGTAATAAATGCTTCTGGTCCACATCTGCAGCAATGGTTGATGCATTGTTCATGTGTGTGCCATTTTAATCTCCAAAGTACATAGGCAGAAGTGACGGTAGGAGCCCCTTCATCAGAGTGGTTCGGGTCTTTCTGGCATATGTGAAGCAGGATGTTGTACCTTCCAACTTTGTACAGTAAATGGGCTGTAGAAATTTGTCCATAGGCTGCCTGCTGAAGGGGGCTGCCTTCCTCGTTGTTTGCTCCACAGATGTAGTACCTTTAAGAAGACATTGCCTTCCCACCAAAAGTCAGGGTAATCTTACTGTTATACTTCTTTTTAAATTCTCAAAGCATTTAATTATTTCAGGGCAAGCTGGTTGTTTCCTGCTTGTTGCCACTTAATAGCTCTGTCAAATGATATGTTTGCTTTCTTCTGTGTTATTTGTATTAGACCACAGTGACAGCTGGTCCTCAGGAGCTTGTGGATGAGGTGGCAGGGCTCCACAGCCAGGCACAAGAAACGTAGGGTGATAGTGGAGTACATCTGCCACCTCTGGAGGTGCTTTATGTTTGAAGAGAGGCAGGAAAGGAGTGCCAGAAGTTGTCATTCTGCAAGGATAAGGGCCCGCTCCTAGGGATGTTTCTTTTGTGGTGTGGAACAACTCACAGAGTGTGGGAACAGAAAGTGGTGGTGGAGGAATCTTAGCCACCTAATCCTTCTCCAGGAAGCCTGGTCTGGTTTGGGGAAATGAGAAACTGTCCGGAGCTGTTTTATACATCAGCTCCTTTTTCTGCCGGACTCCTGGCTTGCCACCTGCATGAGCAGAGTGTGGAAAGGGAGCTCGCTTCTCTGCAAGGCTGACTCACCAGTGCCCTCGCAAAGGTGAGCACCCAAATGCACAGCCTCCCATCAGCACCTCACCCAGACAGTGAGGAGGAGGAAGCATTTTACTCTAGCCAGGTCAGCACAACAGGAGAGGATGGCCTGTTGTGGTTCTCGCAAGGAACGGGGCATAAGGAGGAAGCATTCACTGCCAGAGATGTAACATTTCTTGAATTGTCTGACAAGGCACAAAGTGGTTTTTACAGTGGTGTTTATTTCGTAAGTACAAGTGGTTATGCTGAGGGTATATGGCCTTGCTGCAAACCGTGTGGACTAGTTCTTTTTTCTTCTTGTTTACAATGAAATTCTCTTCAAAACTGCTTGTTTTGTAGCCTGGGTCCCAGTCCAGCTCCTAGCGAATTCAGCGGAAAGTTTCATGCTGTATTTCATGGATGTGGCAGTGATTAGAGGACTATCACCTCCTTAGTGGTAATGCTGCTCTCCTCCTCCACCTGAATAGAAATGGCATTTGCTTTTCCGCCTTACTGCTGAGTTGGCCAGTCAGCATCATGACTGGAGCACGTTAGGGTGGCTTAATGGCCAGTTATGGCTGTTGGGAGCTGGATGTCTTTCAATTCCGGAGTGGACTGAAGCCATCAAATCATTTCTGCTGGAAGACCAGCAGCAATTTCTGAACTAATCACGTGGAGGTATATTTTATTACAGCTCCCTTGGATGTCTCAAGCCTCCCTTAAGCAGCACATTTGAAAATCAGCGTAATCTCCATTCAGAACCTGAAGCAAAGTTATATACTGAAAGCAAGACTGCAGTTTGGCTCTGAGAGAGGTGCTTTGATGTAGAGCTGTTACATTTTGAATTTATTAACTTAATGTCAGGAAACAGGACAGTGAATATTGCAAAGTATAGTCCACGTCTAGAAGTTTCCAGCGAATTAGTTATAGTGCCATGAAGAAGGCAATGTGTAATAAGACAACGCTTGCAAAAATAGCTAATGTGCTGTCAGCTTTAGGGCTCCATTTAAAAGGCAGGGTGATAATGGAAGCACATAATGTTGCTCAGGCATGATCATCTACTGCTGAGATCTGTAGGTCATACTGTAGCTACTCTCTAAATTTAAATAGGTACTTACTGTGTGCCTCTGCACCAGATGGCGTAGGTTTAGCACAGCCTGTGCTGCACTGAGTGAAATGGAGCCTTTTGTGTTGTTGGTAAGGCTACATCCAGTAAGACAGAAATACGTTAGGAATAGACTTTTATTCCGCACATAATGCCTCTCCCTGCAGTATCTGTCAGTCAGGCAGACAGTACTCAGAAGGAATGAGTGACCAAAGGGGAGTAAATGACTGCAGATGGGGAAAATTGTTTCAACGGAAGCAAATGCTTGATTTCCTGAAAAATTCCTTCTACTGAGATACGTGGCTGTAACCAGACCAGCTACCTTTAATAAAGCATAATCTTTTTAGCAATTCATTGTAGTGGTGCCCCATTATCTTCTTGGCAGCGGGATGCAAATGGGCTGTGGTGCATATCTCCTGATGCTTAAATGGAGAAGCTACCAAACCTGGAATTTGTAATTCCACAGGTAGTTCATGTAAGAAATGTTCAGATTCTCAGTGGACTTAAGTTTTGGGTTGGGTTTTTTTTTGTTTGTTTGTTGTTTTTTTGTTTGTTTTTTGGTAATCTGCTTCAACCAGGACATTTAGGATTTGTGCATGCCCTCAGAAAGCTGTTCCTTTAGCTGTCGGAGACTGTGCAGCACTCTCCATCACTCCGCTCAGCTCCGTGCACGCCTCTTGGCCCCCTGGGCTGGAGTCACAGTGGTTCTGGCATTTATAAGTATCTGCACACACACTACCTCCGTAGAAGTCTATTCATAATGCAGGCTTGAAGGAAATATAAATTAAGGCATATGCTAGGTGGTGACAGAAACAGGGTGTATTTGGGGGCTGAATGGAAGGGGAGTCAGCTGACCTTTTGTTTTGCCGAATAATAAATAAATAAATCACAGCCTATTTAGTGGAAATAAAAGTAGGTAGTTATTTCCCTAACAAGATGAACTGAGAAATGCTAGGCAGTAACAGCCTCTGTTTCCCTGCTTGCAAGATGCCACATAACCAGCATTAGATTCCTGATGCTTCAAAGGAAGCAGAATTGGGTTTGTTCTCCAGAGAGTCAATTAGTTGTGTACTGGTAAATATTCTAAATCTGCAGGTAAGAAAGAGTAAAGCTTTATCTGCACTACGGAGAGCAGGTCAGTTGTGTAACTGTTTCTGCAGAACTCATTAGTGAGTTACACGTCAGACAGAAGGTTAATTTGCAGAGATTTGTGCTCTTCAGCTCCGGGTCCTCCAAGTTGTGAGGCTGCTGCCCTTGCTCAGAACCCCAGTGCCCCAGGGGACCCATTTACCTTCTGCTGTTTTGTTCTGGTTTCCAGCTAAAACAGCAGTTATATTTTATGGGTGTAATCTGGTTAGGGCGAGGGGATCTACCTGTCAGTGACTCCTTCCAGGCTGCTTTGTGTTATGGGCTTACTGGTTTGGCCCTTCAGTGGTCAGATCCTCCTCCTTCAGTCCCATGGGGGCTTCCAGGGACCATTGTGATAGCATGCGATAGCATGATGCTGTAGACTGCGACCCCCATTTTAATCACAGTATACAAACTGCTGCCAGGGGAAAGATAATTCCAGTACCGTGTTGGTTTTTCTACAAAAAGATTTGCATGTGTACTGTGGAGAGCTAATGTTAAAAGGAAAAAAAAAGCAAAATTAGCTGTGTATAAAAATATCTGCTTATTCCAGGTATCAGTAGCGAGGTGAAATCTTGGCTCCTTTTGTATGAATGAGTGGGGACTGGGCTGTTAAGCCCAGGATGTCAAACAAGTTGCAGATTCTTACAAGTTGCGCTCATACGTTAAAAAAAAAAAAGAAATCATTATAGTTTTTGAAGATGAAGCCTGCCCCTTTTCTGCTGCTGATAAATATTTCATGCTGAAATAATGCATGAGGTAGCAGAGCGCACACCACGCTGCAGGGCTGGCATCGCTCTTTTCACATTCTGATTGAAGTGGATCACTGGGGAACTGAGCTTATGCTGAACAGCGTACCCAAATCTGCCTCAGTGGGGTTTGTTTCTCAGCAAAGCGTATTAGGAAAACAATTTGGCTAACGAGGACTGAGTGCGTGTGTTACTTGCTTTCTAGGTTGGTACAGAAGCGGAGCTTTAGGAAAACAGGGAAAAAAAAGAAGTTGTGTCTGACGTTATTCTGTAATGCAGTAAGAAATGCGTTGCCCTTTTCGCCAGGTAGTGAGTAAGTGAAATGAGTTCATGAATCATTAAGGAAAAGGCTGTCTTTTTTCATCTTTTATTTTTCTTTTCTGGCCTGGAGGTTCAGATTTTGGGCTGCTGGTTAACTGGGGTAATTAAAGAAGCAAGCTCAGGAGGCAGCTATGGGAAAGAAGGAGAAAACCTCCTTTCCTTTTTGTAGCTCTGAGGAGGAGAGGTAGATTCCCTAAACATCAAGTCAAGAGTGCTTCGTGGAACTGAAGCTTTGTGGAAGCCAAGGGTGGGTGAGCACTAAGGTACCGGGGAACCCAGCATTGCCTTGGCAGAGCTGCCCTTGGGCATTGGGAAATGGAGGCTGCCTGCCTCTACACAGGGCACGGGAAGAGGCAGAATGAGTTCTGGGGATGCTGTGCAATGAACGCGTGAATGCCTATTACAGCTTGTTACTTACCATGGAAATTAGGTGTATAAGGCATGCTATATACTGCAATTTAATACTGTTTGTATTTCCAGAGTCAGCTCATTTTATCTATGTAAAACACTTAATTTCCTGTGCTCCATCTCTCCCAATACTCTGTATTGTCATGAGCCCCACAGAATATGGATATTCCTGGAGGTCATCTGTTTCTAGTTATCTGTGAGGGAAAATCTCACTGTGAAAGAGCTGGAGCTGAAATAAACACCCTGTCAATTAAAACATAATATGCTCCCTCTTTTGCATCGCTACCAATTTGCATGATCTGCTGAAAACTAGAGGGAAAAAGCCCTTGGAGAAATATTACCAAATGCCCAGATGATTTGCATATTTAAACAATTTATTCAGCAATCTGTTGAATCTTAAACGATCTATTGAAATGGAAAATATAAATCATCGGACGTTTTAGCACAAATGAGGTTTCTTCATCAGAAGATAAAACTTAATTGCACGTTTTGGTGCTCTGTTAGCAGGATTTTTATCCTGTTAAACCTTTATAAGGTCAGTAATGAATTGTTTTACCAAGCCAGTGGTTTGTTGGGGATTTTCTGCATCATCCCTGTTTCTGATGCGTGGGAGAGAAACACATGTTCCAGCCATACCCGCAGTTTTTGTGATTCATCAGAATTATCTCAGCTAATGCTGGGATTTCCTTTTAGTTCATTTTGTGAAAGTACCAAGGACGGAATTTGGATTGAATTATTGGGCGATCAACTAGTGAAAACTGTAGGTAAATGCTTGGCTCTGACACTGGTGTCCTGGGCAGCCTAGGGCAGTCTGTTGTCAGTTTGGCCTGCGAAAGCCTTAAAGGAATCAAGTGTTCCCAATTCTATGAGCATGTGTGTGTGTTCTTTTCTATTTCTTTTCTTACTGGCTAAGTTCATAGCCTCAGTTGAAACCCTCTGGTACCGTTAGTCATAATAAAGCATACTCCTTGTTTCCTGGATGCACGTTGACAGAATTTAGGAGTAAAATTAAATCAGAATTACCTCCACATTTTATACTGCTCGCTATCCCAAAGCTGCTGGGAACCAGATACTGCTTTACAACTCCTTTTGGAGGTAACAGAAAATCATTTTTCCCCCGTGTGTTTGCAGTGAGGCACCATGAGATGAAGTGAGTTGTCTAAATATTTTAACTGAACAAAGGGTGGAATTATATCACCACACATAATCCAGTTCTCCTGATATCTCGTCCCTTGCTGCAATAACTGCATCTCTGTGCAAATCTTTACCAGATGCAAACTGCCAGGGTCTGACACAGTAAATGTACTCAGTCCCTGATCTTACCCTCCAGACAGCTGGCCCTAACTCTGGAATTGGATTTCTTTAAAAGTCAGTTTCACTGTTTGAAAAGAAACAGGCCCTTCTAGCTGCTGACCCAGAAGACTTGGAAACCAATGGGGGAATCTGAATGAAATCTAAGTGCATATGTGACACAGGTTGTTTTTAACATTACTGTAATCAACTCATTTCTTATGGAGGATCAAGTACTTGGGATTCTTTTGTCTTGCATCAGCTGTTTCAGGCATCTTGGGGAGGGTGAGGGTTGTTTTTCTCTAAAAAGATATAAACTCATAATTAACAAGTGAAAATGCTGGCAGACTGGCAAAGCTTCAGTGGTGGAAAAAGGAAGGATAGCATGGGTGCTGCTGTCTCAGCTGCCTGAACTGTGCCAGCATCTGCTTTTCTGTGGCAGATGTTGGGCGAACCATGGCTGGCAGCCAGCCGCCCACCCAGCCGCTCCTTTACTGCCCTCCTCAGCAGGATGGCGGAGAAAGTGAAATGGAAAAGTATGATGGAAAAGCTCATGGGCTGAGATGAGGACGGGGAGACCGCTCATCGGTCACCATCATAGTGGGCATGGTGGGGAAGGCTGGGCTTGGTTCTTGATCTTAGAGATCTTTTCCAGCCTTAATGATTCTGTGATTGTATGATCATGGGCAAAACAGAATCGACCTGCAATAATTTACTGCCACATAAAAATAGAGTAGAACGTTGAGAAACAAAGATAAAAACTGAAAAAAAACCTTCCACATGACCTCGCTTTTATTCTAAAGCTGAGCTGTGCTCATTCTCAGCTCCTCTACTCATCTCCTCAAGCAGCACAGCTCAAGAGATGAGTAGTAAGAGGCTGCGACCAGTCCATAGCAGCTCCTCTGCCACTCTTCCCATTCGTGCTTTCTCTCTGTTCCAGCATGGCTCCTCTCCACAGGCCACAGTTCCTTCACAGCGCATCCAGCCCTGGCCTGGTCTCACGCAGCAGCCCTGCAGCTCCTCATTACAAACACCTACAGGCAGTGCAGTTTTAAAATCTGAATCTGGTTAGGATCTAAATGAGTTTGGGTCCTCAAAATAAACCCTGCAGAGATAGTGTACTGTAGCAGCTCAACCTTGGTAATGCTGGGGCTTTGGGGATTACTGGGGTCCAGGGCCCTCATCTCTTGGGTAGCAGTAAACATGGAGGTGGCATCATTACTCAAACACGAGCTTTTCTGGCATGAGGATGTGCCTATGCAGGGCAGTGCTGTGAAAACTGTGAGCTGTATTTTGGGGTGCCCTGACACAGACAGAGATAGATGCAGAAGGGTCCATCAGAGTCAAAACTTTGGGGGAGGTGTCATGGGTTTTGTCAGGATGGAGACAGCTGTGCTCTGCACACAGCTGTCCCAAACTGCAGTTTGATCACCCAGCAGATACTTTCCATCCCTGGAGGCTGCCATCCCCAAGGTCAGCCAGCTGAGCTGGGATGAGAGCACAGTTGGGTGCGTAAAAGGAGACAGCCTCCCATCAATCTCTGTGGGGCTAAAAGTGCCTCTGTTTCTCAGGTCTTCGTGGAGGTGGTAATGAGCAAACAGAGTTACTGAGATTAAAGTAGAAGGACCTGTCTGCCATTAATGTTTCTTCATCGGTATCCACCTGACCGGAAGCCATGGTCTTTGTCTCCCATCTCCTTAGTAGGTACGTGAGGCTTTTACAGACATCCTCACTCAATGGCAGGGCCTCCTCACTATTCCAGTGGGTTGTGATGGTGAGGATATTGGAAAGTTCAAAATTTGGGGAGCAGAGCTGTCTGATTTTTAATCATATTAAAATTATATTAATTGGATTTACCACACAAAAATCCTCAAAAGTCCTTATAAGTGGAAAATTAAATTTACAAATCCTTCCATGATTTACAACAGAAATCCTGCCAATAAATCCTAAATACGCTCTCAAATATAAATCCTTTATTTGCCGCAGGATGGAAATCACTGATTTATGAATCAGAGCAGTAAAAACCATGGGCTTGTGTAGTGTCTGCAAATCCGGGTGTATTTTCTAATGAAAAATTTTGGTTTTGAATTTCTGGTTTTTGTGTCACTTTATCCTTGGAAAAACAGTGCATGGCTTGTGTCTGCTTCTACATTTTCATGTTCTGGCATAGGTCCTGAAGTTCTATTCCATGTGGGTCACTAACAAGAAGTGTTGTAGTGAATGTGGTAGGAAGAAGACTTTAAATGATTACAGCTCCCATATGAGAAGCAATTCAGACACTTCTTGCAGTGGCGTGGCTCCTTTTGGTTGGCACATGTAGTGGTCTCCTTTTCCCAGAGTTATCTTAGTCCAGGTCTCCTTAGCTGAGTGGCAGGACTGGTAGAGGTGCTGTGAGGATCAGTGGGATGAAGATTTCAGCAGCAGCCCTCAGCAGGAGATCAGCCTGGCCAAATGTGGAAATCAGCAGGACGACAATAATCCTGAAAGGCTGCTTAGAGGGAGAAGACAATTTTGACAAAATGGTAAGGGTGACTGTGACATATTTAAAGTGATTTCTGACGTAAGACTAAATTTACTCCTGCAAAATACTAGAAGTAACTAATGCATGCAAGAATTTATTTTCTTCTTTCTGTTGTAATTGTGTCTTCTTGTATACTGCCCTGCTGTCCATCTTCTCCACTGATTTTCTTCTTGCTCCCCAAGGCAGGCTGTTGAGACCTGTGCTAAATGAGAAGCAAACACAGCTGTCCCAGGTAGTTAGAGCTGTGTGTTCACTCTGCACTTACTCAGGCTGCTGCTCAGGGTTGCGTGGATGACCTTCTTCCCAAGTCCATTGTGTTTGACTGTTTTCCTCCAAAAAGTTCACAGCTCCCAGCCAAGGTCACAACCATGGCTCAGATAACATGACGGGGTACCAGCTCCACAGCAGCAGCTCATTCTGTTGTTTCACCTTTGAAAAACTGTAACTTTCTGGAACAGCTCCAGGGGCTCTCTTCACTGAGCTGTGTTCTCACAGATGCTGGAGAGGTGCCCAGTTCCTCAGTCAACAGTGGCCCTTGCTGCAGCCCATCCTTATGTGGGAATAAGTGCTTTCAGGTGCTGGTTGTCCTGCTGTCCTGTTTAACCCCACTGTTCCACATCCCTCACAAAGCTGACAACAAGGGCTTCTGGGGCAAGCAGCACTTGTCTGTGAACTCACTTTGCATGCTAGTACACAACTGCAGACGAGGCCTCTCACGGCTGTGCTATGCAGACCCAAGGCTGCCATCAACAAGAAGCTCCCATGAAATAATCATATCATCTTTTCATGTTAGGTTTTAAGTTAATAATCATCTATATGTAGGAATATAAATCAGGAGGAAGGAGATGTAGTGAAGTAAAGGAGAACTTAAGCAAAGCAGTGACATCTTTGAGCTCTGTCATTTGAGATTCTGAGGTGGAAGTGGACTGGATTTGGACAACAGCTCTGTTTAAAAAATCACAGTGGTGATACGGAGTAACTAATAACTCCATCAGCAGATGTATTGCCCAATGAAAGCTCTATTGCCCAATAAAGAACTAGCTCTATTTCCTCATTTTGAAACTGCCAAGAAATTTTCACATTATGTTTTGCATAATTTGCTACTATGAATATTGTCATTAATTCCTTTATGTAGCTATATCATGCCGTTCCATATAAAGACATACTGACTCAAATAATGGGGTTAGGACCCAGTACACTTGGATTAGAGGCTTAATGTTTGGTAGGTCCATGTCAGCAGCTGTTGCCAGCTTGACTTCTGCTCCACGATTTAACTCTGCATATTTAGCAGGCGATTATCTAGTACAAAGCCTAGAGTTTAAATCATACTGAATTCCTGAAAAACACCTTAAAAATAATTTTGATTGGGTGAATGGTTGCACTTCCAAGTAGTCGGTGAGACAACTTTGATGAACATGCTTACAAGTAGTCTTTAAAAACCCAAAGGCTGAATTTCTTTCAGATTTGACCTGTTCTGTCCCCCAGAACTAACTTGAAGACTTTCATCTGTCAAAGCGACCTGTGACCATTCTTATTTCATGGTCACGGAGGTGAGAGGAGTAGGGATGGGCTATCATGGTGCAGACCTGATGCCTGAGATACTGCATAACCAGGAGGATTTCCATCATGAACACCACACTGGGCAACCTCTGATCATCTCTGCTTGGAGCTAAGAATTGCGCACATCAAAACCAAATCTCCAAACTTAATGTGTAAGCACTGTAGTACAGAGGCAGGTAGTCTCGCGTGGTTTTAAGTCATTTTTCCTGCAGCCCAGTTGTGTCGAATATGCAGTGTACTTCCAACGTGTGACAGTGTGTACACACTCATTTCTTCCTGGGAACGAATACTTATCTTCAAGGTGGTTAATGAGAAACTTAGGATCAATAAGACAACAAAGCAAAGCTCAAGTGTGATTCTGTGTTGCCTAATGAAAGTGTGAAGAATATTAGCAAAATGTATCCCTACAGAGGAACTAATTGGCTAACCTCAGAGTTGCTTCACTTTAAACTTTACTACAGCTAGAATTACCCTAAAGAATGACTGATGTGCACCTCTTTTATAACACATGCTGTAACTTGTACTGTGATTGTGCTTGTTGTACAGCATGCTCTGCCTTAACATCATTTCAAAGGCAATTCATGAACAAGGCAAACAAATTTAAAACTTTATGAAAAGGAAGAACAAGAGCAACTCTAGTATTGATGCCAACCCTTGAGCTGTTGATCAGTAATAGCATATACAAAAATAGTTGAGGGCTCTTTCTTTATGCAAGATGTAAGAGATTTTTTTCTGTTCACCAGCAATTCAGAGCTTGGGTGACAAAGGAAACACTGAGTAATATAACGTGAGTAATCTCATGTCCAATTCCAAGATATCTTTTATGCATCAAAAGTTTTGCCTGGCAGGCAATGAATTTCAAAAACGGACTGGATTTACACCACATAGATAACAGAAAGAATTATGTTGCCAACGCCATTGTGGCTTCCAAAGCTTTTTAATGTTCATGAAGACTCAATGCTGAGGGAGAATAACTGTTTCCAGTCATCAGTTCTTGAGCCAAGAGCCTGCCTGGCTCATGAAAGGAAAGCAAATGCAGAAATAGTTTCTGCTTTATTTGAAACAGGGAAAATTGACACAAAGATTAAAAGAACTGAAATGTTGAAGGGGGAAAAACATATTGTTGGGTGTTTTGATGGGACTTGTTCTACAAAAGCTCACTCATATTTTATTACATACCTTCTTGACTTTTCTGGCTGGTTCAAAAGTGCACAGCGGTGCCATTAAGACTCCCAGGGGAATGGATGCTGTCTTCTTGTATTACATTTTCACCACCGTTTCACGCCTGGTTTTTAAGGTCAGAGCATGTAATAATGATCTGTGAAGTATATATGTGCTTGTCAGATAACTCATCCTCTCCAACAATACTAGTTCTGTGAAAGAAGGAGCATCACAGAGATTGGCTGGGGCTTTGGGACTTGCATAGCCCGTAGGGCATGATGGAGTAAACTCCCACCTTTCTTATTTGCAGACCTTTTACTGTCATTTCACATGAATGTAAATGACCACAGTGAAGTGCAAAGCACTGTGAAGCTATCGGATATGCTGTCAGATTTTCTTCCTGATTATTAACAGATGGATAAGAAGATGTTTGTCTTTTCTCCCCATTCTTCCTTATCAGGAAGAGGAGAATGACTTCAGTCCACTCAGCTGCTTGCCCTATGACTGACTGCCAAATAAAAACAGTAACCTGTTTACCTCAACTGCAGGAAAGCAGGAGGCCTTTCCCTCACTACTACGCAACAAGCAAATCTACAGTATAACTTCGCCTTGGAATTACTCCATTCATCCTTCTGTCGGAGGGGGGAGAAAAAGTCTAAAGGGTCACCATACAAAGCAGAGGGAAAGTGCCTGGAGTTCACTACTTCCCTCATCTGTGCTCAGTTTGACTGCAGCCCACAGTGCTTGTGTTTTGAGCACAACCAGGTTTCATTAAGTGTTCTGTTTGCTCCCATGCCCGAAGCAGGAGAAACACCCAAGAAACCTGAAGTCCGAGTGGAGATGCCTGAAAGAGACTGAAACTGCCTGTAGTATGTTCTGCAGGTGGACTTCATTGTTATTGCCAGCCTTGCCTGTACATCAGTGCCCAGACTTGGCAGCCTTGCTTTGGTTTTATTTAGCTCAGATCCAAACTAGCACATCATGGAAATTTGCTGGTAGGCACAAATGGCTGTACTTTTATTTTTGACTGCTGGCCTTCTTGGTTGAGAATTACTTGCAAATAGTAAAGGAAATGCAAGCCTACAATCCGATTGAATCACTGAAGGGCTCTTTGGCTCATCACCAATATCTGGAGCATATTCTTTAAGTTTTAGATCCTTTGAACTCATATGTGAAGAGAAAGCAAAGGTTTCTACAGGCTGCATCAGACTCTGCATGCCTCCGCAGACCTTTGTGCTCTAACTGTTGAACACAGCTTTTCAGTATTCACAGTATCTCTACTTCATGTGCTGTAAAACACTTGGAAGTTATAAAGTTTTATTTTGCAGTTTTGCAGTGTGAAGCAACTGATACAGATGAGGACTGGAAATGCTAGATTCTTTTTCAGTGACTACTACAATTCAGCCTCTTGTGTCTCCTTTTATCCTTTCGTAAAATAGGGCTGTGTTTTGGTTATCTTACAGGAGTGCTTTTGTAAAGCTAATTTGCTGTCCTAGACAAGATTTGTGAAACCCAGTTAGGGACACCAGCGTCAACTTCCGCAGCTTAAAAAAAATGTGACTTCTAGTGTTTACCTTGGCAAAGAAAACCTGCTTCATAGGAGTGAATGTATAAAGAATCCATTTGTCTTTTCAGATAGCAAAGAGAAGACATGCACTGAAAATGAAATTCAGTCTGTGACCTCTAGTTTGTGCTGACGTGCTACACTTTCCACCATGATATCTCCATTTGATTGCTTCAGCCAAGCTTACTGAGAGCCTGCCCCCAGGAGAGGAGGTTGGTAGGGCAGGAAGGGTCTAGATATCATTCGCTTCTTCCTGTTAGCCCTGGACAGCAGCAAATCTTTTTGCCACTGCAGTAGTTTCTAGGCTGTGATTTTCTTGGCTGCATTTCCCAGCTTTGCACTTCTGACACTGACTAATTTCTTTACAATTCCGCGTAGTAGGAGAGCTTCATACATCCTAAAATGGCCTGGAGTTTCACTGTGGGAGCTTAATAAGGTGGGCATGGGTATTTATGAAAAGCGCTATATCTTCATTAATGTATGATGATACCAATGTAGATGTTTTCCAGGTTTAGTCTTAACAATGTGTTTCCTTTATTTATGCACTACTGGGACAGTATTCATTTTTCTCTTTCCACATTAAATCATGGAGATTTTTGGTTTTCTGGAAATAATGGTTAACCAGCTACTATCAAGTCTTTTTAAATGTTATTCAACTGCCAAACGTTGTTTTTTTTTTTTTTTCCTCCCTCATTTTACTTTTTCTTTCTATTTAGACTATTGTCACTTACCTGCACTTTTTCAGTATGACATTTTAATGAATGGCCTGTTCCCTCAGCAGGTTCACAAAAGCTTTTCTACCTCTGATTTTATGTCATGTCAGCTATAGACCAGAATAGGTGAGCTTAACCTCAGAGCACCTGTGTTACATTTTTAAATATAATGTATTTTTTGATGGGCTGTGCAAGCTCTGCTATCTCTGTAATGGACTGCTTTGTGTTTGCTGTCACCAAGCAGAACTATTTGGAAGGAGCAGAACTTTACATTGGTGTGATTCTGAGGTCATATTAAGGTTGCCAAAAACAAAGAAACAAACAAACTTTCTGTGAAAAACTAGGCCTTACTACTGCACCCTGCCTCAAAATGTCAGTCAGGTTCTGCACAGTTAAGGTAAACCCACACCAGTTTCATGTTTTCTTAGTGCATGAGGCTGTTACTTGTGGCAGGTGGATAAGTGATAGGCAGTAATAGCCCCTGCAGCAAGGATGGCAATCTCTGAGGAGGAGGTGGAGCAAGCCAGTGCTGGGTGTTTTTCAGATAGATCCTCTCTTCTAATGAGGTCAAAATCTGGTTCCTCCAGGCGTGGTGACTGGGCACATAGATATCCTAGGCCATCTGTGTCTGAGAGCCTGAGTCATTGATGAAAATAAGATCTACAGCTTTCTATTGCTTATCTGCTTGTGTTGGGTTGACCTTGGCTGGCAATCAGCTGCTCACTCAGCCATCCTCACGCCCCCTCTTCAACAGGACAGAGGAATTAAATAAAATGGCAAGGCTCATGGTCAAGATAAAGGCAAATAGATCACTTTACCAATCGCTGCCGTGGACATAACAGATTTTACTTGGGGAAAATTAGTTTGTTGCCAGTTAAAAGTAGAGTAGGATGTTGAGAAACAAAGAAAAAACTCCGACGCCATTCCCAACTCTGCATACTTCATCACAAGTCCTTCAGGAGTTGGGGAATGGGGACCATGGTCAGTTCCTAACTGCTCATCTGCTACTCCTTCCTTCCCACACTTTTCTCTCCAGAGGGAAATCTCTGTTCAGTGCCTGCAGCCCCTCCTCTCCCATGGGTGCTGCAGGGCCATTCTTCACTCCACTTCCCTCGTCTCTCCCTATGGTGTTGTCATGGTTTTGTAACTTTGCTATTGGTATTCCAGATCATAACATCATGGACAAAAGAGAAGTTGTGTGCCCTGTCTTCCTCACAGCTACAGTGCTATAGGCATTAGAGGAACTATTTCTTCTCTCGTTGACCATCACTTTATATGGAGAAAGTAAGGAAAGGGTCATGTGAATGCCACTGAGGAAAAAGGTAATTTGAAGCCTACTGAGACAGGTCCTTAGCTGGCGAATATCTGCAGTAATATTTGTTAACCTTCAAAGAACAATATCCTCTGCTGTGACCCAGGGATCTGAACTGCTTTTATCCCCTGGAAAGAAGAAAGGAAAAGCTGTTTTCCATATTGTGAATATCTTCACATGTGTAATAGAATAGTTAACTTGGAATGGACCTTCAAATATCAAGTGCAACTGCCAGACCACTTCAGTGCTAACCAAAACTTAAAGATCATTAATGAGGGTGGTATCCAAATGCCTCTTGAACACTGGCAGCCAGGGGGCATCAACAACCTCTATAGGAAGCCTGTTCCAGTGTGTGACCACACTCATAGCAAAGAAATTTTTCCTGATGCCCACTCTGAGCCTCCCCACCACAGTTTTGCACCACTCCCTCAAATTCTATCATTGGGGTGCATGGATGTAATATCACTTGTGTCATTTAGTTAAAAATAGGTGAGGCATCTTAGAAAGTTGAGAAAGAAATTTTCTCTTTGCCTCTTGCTTTCACTCACCTTGAAGTATCTTTCTTGCTTGAGGCCGAAAGTTGAATAGTTGGACCAGGACTGTGGTGCAAAATGTCAGTGAATTGCAATAAAAACAAATAAATAAATGCGTAAGTATCTTGGTTGTCGTCTCTGGAAAGACAGCATGGTTGCAAGGCTAGGAAGAGAGGGGTATTTGGTCTTGACTTTTGTACTGGATATGCATTTAACTTCTCCCTTACGTCATGTCAGACCTACCTGCTGGTTTTCTGAACTGTCATTGCCTGAGCTTGATTTATCTTTTGGTTTTGTAGAGTTTTAATTTGGTAAGGTACTCTAAATAAGCTAAATGAAATAGCTTTCTGTGCAATTGGTAAATGAGGAAGATCCAGAAGTAAAACATGACTGTTCCCTTTGACAATTAAATAGCAACAAATGAACACAATAGTTTAAATCATAAGAGCTTTCAGCTGAGCTGCTCATTAGTGGCGAAAACCTTTTCCTCTAAAATCTCCTGAACCCTATTTTTGAGGGAAAAAATAGGAAAAAGCACTTTACCAAATTGATGTTTTGAAATGGAAGGATTTAATTTATTTGTTTCTCTTCTTCTCCAAAATCAGTCTTTACAACAGAGTCTCCAGACCACCCGTAATCTGGTAATGGGTCTAGCACAACCTTGAGTCTCCAAAACAGATGTTTATCTGAGCATTATCTGATTCCCTAGTGATGGGAGAGTCTGTTCATAATCCCCAAACCCATTAAAGAAATGAGGAGGTTGTAAAAACATTTTGAAATAGATGAAACACCTTTCAAGAGAAGTTGCTGGAGAAGCAAAGCAAAAGCACTGAGGAACTGAAATGATTCCTTGGATGCTTCACGCTACTTCTTTGGCAGCTGCAGTGTTTATCTCTTACTGTGATGATTGCACTGCGTAGCATGTGCTGAACAGTAGTTCTGAAATAAATAGCTGTTAGAATTCCTAAGCAAAGCAACCTACAGAATCATTACAACTAAGTAACTAGAAGTTCCCATACTTCATTACTCATAAGTTGACAGGGGATAAGAAATGTGCAAGTACATTTTTATGGAAGGAAATACTTCCTTTAAATTGCACCATTAAGTCATTTGTACCAGTCACTATATTCTCTTGCTTTATGGGTTTCATATCGACTTCACCTTCTACTCAGTGCTGTAGACAAGAGGGTGGCATTAAAGACAGGCAGATAAAAACGCATTTACCTGATCGCTGTGTCATGGTTTTTGTTCAGGCAAACATGCATAAAAGATGTATGAAATAGTGAAACTGGGAAAACACACTCTCAAGAGTGTAAGCTGTCCATTGCAAAAGCCTGAAAATGAATGCTGAATCATAATATGTATTTTCCCTTATTTTTTCTATTTGCTTCACTGTAGTCAGTAAACTTTCCTCTTTTTCCAAACTTCAAAATTTTTCTTTAGTGTTCCGGGTGGTTCCTGGCTTTTGTGCTGTGATTAAAGTTGTTCAATTAGGAAAATGGCTAATGTGCTAGTTAATGCAGCTGGCACCTTACTCACTGCTGTTCCCATTCTCCAAGGCCCTTCCCATAGTTTGTGGCTGACTGTACTTTCATTGTGTGGCCAAGAAGTAGCAGTTTCCTTTGAGGGGATCTCATTGTACAGTGGGAGCATGTACATGTCAGATGATAGAACCACAGGTTTCTGGTGCGTTTCTCCTACTTCTCAGTGGTCTCGTGTCAGACAACCAGAGTCCAGAGATTCCCATCACTCCCACCCTACGCATTCCCCTGATCTGTGTGTGCGGTTGCTGTCATATCCCTAAGGTGTCCCTGTGCAAAACTTCAGTTTAGTTGAAGCGCTGATTATGTACACAAAGGGTAAGAAGTGACAAGGTTTCTGTTTGAAAAGCAAGGCGCAAACTAAAGTAAGCACCACTGCTCGTAAAACTCAGATCTGTTTTGTAGGAATCATTGTGCCTCATGAGTTTCCCTTACCATCTGCTTAGCCCTTCCAGGCCATTATGTCATTTAGGTCACTGGTACTTAAAGCCTGTTAATTCTTAACTCTATTGCTAGCCTTCTTCCATTACAGTTAATGTCACGTATTAGATGCAGTGCATTCTGCTGGTACTGCCAAGTCCAACATTCTGCCACTTATTTTTCTGTTCCTGCTTTCCTCATTCTATTTAAGTGCTGGAGTCCCAGCGCAATAAAGCATTTAAACATATGTTCAGCTTGAAGCGATGAAGTGTTTTGTTGAGTCAGGACCTTCTCATTCAGCTCTGCCTGTTTCAGTGCAAGTATCCTTTGAAGTTTAAAAGGCACATGGAGGAATTCTCAGTGGCACAGAGAGGACCAATTAATATCTCCTTTTATTAGTCTCTTTGGCTTTTTAATATAGTTGCTCTCAGATTCCCATTTTTTTGCTTTCTCTGCCATATTTTGTTGTCTGCCTTTTTGTTTCTCATTACTCTGCTTTTATTTACCGCTCTTCCAGAGCTGGGAAGCACAATTCTGTTTTGAGCTTCAGACAATTAAATGTACAGTTAATTTAACTGAGCAGACAGGTCACGTTGGCAGGTCCATGACATGCTTCTGGTACAACTGGCAGCTGAAAATGTCAGTGCCACTCTCATGCCACAGTGAAACCAATCTGAGAGTACCATCATTTGTCCCGACAGGGACGTGCAGGCCTACATGTTCTCTTGATACTAAAGTGTTCCTATGCTTTGTATGTGATCAGTCGATGCATGCAGATGCTTCAGAAAGAGGACTATTGAAAATTTGGCCAAGTGTAAAATAGGGGTTGCTAATTAGATCCTTCTCTCAGTCTCTGAGCCCAGAGCTTTCCCCCAGCTTTGGTGACTTAGCACTGACTCAGAGAGAGATGAGTCCTTTTGATGTCTTTGCTTTTTTTTTCTTTTTCTTTTTTCTTTTTTTAAACCTTCTGCAGCTTAGCTTTGAATTCAGAACTTCTGCTTGCTCTGCACTCGCAGGTCACTGTGACCAGGCTCCTGCCATCTCAGGCAATACATCACATGGTTGCTGTTAAAATGCGCCAAGCTCAATATTCACACCTCATAAGTAGCTAACCCCAGCTGCATCTACCAAAACACTGTTCCAGAGCCATGCTCTTCTGACTGTTGAAAATCTGTTTGACAAACTTCCTCTACAAATGTATTAATTCTGGTGATACATTTCTAAACTGACCCTGAATGTCCTATTTTGATATGCTATTGTCGAAATAGCTTTTTTCATCCCTTGTTGTGTGATGGTATTTCCAGACTGGGATAGTTTTGGGGAGTTGCTGTGTGGCAGAGTGTACGTCCTTGCGTGCATCACAGTGTTCTTGTTAAATACATAAGTAAATAGTGCAAGCTAATATGCATTTACTCGTTAAGGGGTATAATTCCTGTTTAATCAATGGGATGCATGGTTTGCTTATGGCAAGGGACATAATTCAATCCATTTTTCTGGGAAAATATTTCTCTCTGTTAACTCACCATGGTGTTGACCAACCAAGCTACCCTTTCCAACAAACACAGGTCTGAAGTAACTGTAATGGGCTGTGGCACGTGTAAAAAAAGATTGACCCCATGAACACGTTTCTTAATAAAAACTGTATGAATATATAGTTTAGTGGTTGCAGATGCTTTTGATTCTGATTACTTTGTAAGCCATATAATGGTATTCAGTCAGTTCTTTCACACTGTTGCAAAATTGTGTAGAGTTTAGATTAGTAACAGGTCGTGACATAGCAGCAGTGCTTAAAGCCTCGAGGAAAACTTCAAAAAATGTTATGTTCACAGATTGTCCTGTCAGAATAGCTCAGATTGTCGCTACATCTCTGTTTTGACTGCCAGAGATATTTGCATGGAGAAGAGCTTCTCTGGCTCACGAATGCTATTGTTTCACAGAGCGATGCTGAGCACCCAGCCCTGTTTGAGAGCACAAACCTACTCAAGCGTGCAGTATGGCAAAGGACACCTGAAGGTTGGCTGCATTTGGTGTTCCCGGGTGTGTTTAACTGCTGTCAAATGTGATAACGACAGCATGGGAGAACCCTGTGCCAGGCTGCCTCGCCTTGAAGAGACGGGGAGCAGAGCATTTCTTTTCAAATAGTCGAGCCAGCATCAAAGCTGTTACCTTAGGCAAAACGAAAATGGAAGGATAACATTTTAATTGTTTGACAGACAGCGGATTTAGGCTTCTATTCAGCAAAGTACATGGAGTCTGTTGACTTCTTTGGGAGAGTTATATTTAAACCTTAGCATATGTTTAAGTTCATTCCTGAGGTTGCCAAGTGGGGCCTTCAGGGAGAGTGCTTCTCACCTCCCTGCATGGGAGGGAGAAGGCACTGGGATCTGTGCCTGAAGGACACTTTGCTGCATCTCATTAGCATAAAAAGCAAGGTGAAGTGATGCTGAGGTCTGGGCAGAAGGGACTAAAGAGGCAACAGGGTGTCTGCTGCATAGCTCTGCAAGAATAACTGATATCTCCTGGGTTAGGAGAGGAAGGGTTCTCAGTCTGCTGTGCCTCACTGCTTGGGGGCTTTCCCTGTTCTTTGCCCAGTCTGCAGGCAAGTGAGTAAGGATCTCTTGAGCTTGCAAGGGAAGATATGGCTGAGACATCAGGAACTGGCTCTTCTCCAGCCCCCAAAGAGCTCCTGAGGTGGAAGAGGTCAAGTCTAACTCAATATTACTTAATGTAGCATGTGCACATGTTTTTATCGCACAGTGACTTCTGCGTTCTCAGCATAGCAGCCTTCAACTATAGCAGCTTTTATCATTTTGTGGAACCTGCAAAAGCTACAGAACACTTTCGTAATTAAAGTTTATTTTACAGGTTTTTTTAGTTTTCTGACTCATAGTCATTTTCTTCAGAAACATAAAATGATTCATATACCAAAGCACTTAACTCACTTTAAATTTGTAAATGGCACTTCATGCATACTTAACAAGGGTATTCCAAACCACTAAAACCATAATTTGCTTATACTACATAATAAGGCCTGAATCCTGTGAAGAAAGACTTATGTAAATAAATTCACTGTAGGTTTTCACGAATGGTGACCTATTTCAGTCATCCTGATATTTTTTGGATAAGCAACATGGCCAAGCACACAAGGTCCAGGCAGTTCCTCTTGTGCCTTGATGATAACTTTATGATGTAGGTGGTGGAGGAGCCAGCAAGGGGGGATGTGCTACTTGACCTTGTTTATACTAACAAGGAAGGGCTGGTTAGGGACGTGATGATTGGGGGAAGCTTAGGACACAGTGATCACGAGATGGTAGAGTTCAGGATCTTGTGTGGAAGAAGCAGAGTAATAAGTAGAATTGCTACCCTGGACTTTAGGATAGCCATCTTTGACTTCTTCAAAGACCTACTTGTAGGAATCCCATGGGCTAGGGGAGTAGAAGGTAAGGGGGCCCATGAGAGATGGTTGGTGCTTAAACACCACTTCTTCCAAGCTCAAGATCAGTGCATCCCTAAGAGTAAGAAATAGGGAAAAGTTGGCAAGAGGCCTGCATGGATGACCAAGGAACTCGTGGATAAAGTGAGAGAAAAGAAGAAGGTCTGTGAAATGTGGAAAAAGGGCCTATCCATCTGAGAAGAATATACAAGTGTTGTCAGGTCCTGCAGGGATGCAATGAGGAAGGCTAAGGCTCTTGGAATTAAACCTTGCAAAGGAGGTGAAGAATAACAAGAAGGGTTTTTGTTAAGTTTGTCAACAGTAAAAGGAAGACTAGGGAAAATGTGTGTCCCCTACTGAATGAAGTGGATGCCTTGGTAACAGGGGACGCTGATTCAGAGATCCTGAATGCTTCTTTGCTTCAGCCTTTAATGCTCAGACTAGCCCTCAAGAGTCCCAGACCATGGAGTATAAGAGAGTCTTGGTAAAGGAAGACTTTCTGTTGGTTAGAAAGGATCTGGTGAGAGAGAATCTAGCCAAAACCAGTGTACACAAATCCATGGGCCCCAATGGAATGCACCCACATATGCTGAGAGAACTGGCAGAGGTGATTGCTGAACCTCCCTCTATCATCTTTGACAAGTCTTGGCAAATGGGAGAGGTGCCTGAAGACTGGAGGATAGCCAATGTTACTCCTCTCTTCAGAAAGGGCAAGAAGGATCTGGCAAACTACAGGCCAGTCAGCAGCAACTCCATTCCTGGAAAGGTGATGGAACAATGTGTTCTGGATGCCATCTCCAAGCAACTGAAAGAGAAGGATATCAGGACTAGTCAATGTATACCTTTAGCATGTTTTATGTTTTACAGCATATGTTGTATACCTTTAGCAAGGCATTTGACACCATCTTCTACAACATCCTTGTTATGAAACTTAAGAAGCCTGGGACAGATGAGTAGACAGTGAGGTGGATGGAGAACTGGCTGACTTGCAGAGCTCAAGGGGTTGTCATCAGCAACGCAGAATCTGGTTGGAGGCCTATAACTAGTGGTGTTCCCCAAGGGTCGGTGCTGGGTCCGGCCTTCTTCAACATCTTCATCAGTGACCTGGATGAAGGGATAGAATGTACCCTCAGCAAGCTTGCTAATGATACAAAGCTGGGAGGAATGGCTGACACACCAGAAATCTCTGCTACCATTCAGCAAGACCTGGACAGGCTGGAGAGTTGGTCAGGGAGGAACCTGATGAGATTTAACAAGAGAAAGTGCCGAGCCCTTCACCTGGGGAGAAATAATGCTATGAGTCAGTACAGGTTAGGGGATGACCTGCTGGAGAGGAGCTCTGCAGAGAAGGACCTGGTGGACAACAGGTTGGCCATGAGCCAGCAGTGTGCCTCTGTGACCAAGAAGGCCAATGGCATCCTGGGGTGCATTAAAAAAAAGTGTGGCCAACACGTTGAGGGAGGTGATCCTCCCCCCTCTACTCTGCCCTGGTGAGGCCAGATTTAGACTACTTTGTCCAGTCTGGGGCTCCCAAGTTCATAAAAGACAGGAATCTCCTGGAAGGATTCCAATGGAAGGCCACAAAGATGATTAAGGACCTGGACCATCTCCTGTATGAGGAAAGGCTGAGTAACCTGTGTCTGTTCATCCTCCAGAGGAGAAGTCTGAGGGAGAATCTGATAAATGTTTATAAATATCTAAAGGGAGGTGAGAGGCAAATGGATGAGGCCAGGCTCTTTTAGTGGTGTGTAGAGACAGGACAAGGAGTAATAGCCTAAAACTTGAACACAGGAAGTTTTGTACTAACATGTGAAAGAATTTCTTTATGGTAAGAGTGACATAGCACTGCAATAGGTTGCCCAGAGAGTTTGTGGAGCCTCCTTCTATGGGGATACTCAAGACCCATCTGGAAACCTACCTCTGCGGACTGCTGTAGGGTACCTGCTTTAGCAGGGGAGTTGGACTCAATCTCGAGGTCCCTTCCAACCCCTGCAGTTCTGTGATTCTGTGATACATCCATAATGTCCATTGGCCTGTATCTCTGTGGTCTTCATAGGCTCCAACACAGCACCTGTTAAGAAAGAATGAGAAAGAAAAATGCAATTGGTGCTATAAATCTGATGCAGAAAATAATGCAGAAGTGGCTCTTTTATTGCTTTCACAGGAGTAAGAGAGCTGAATATTAAAGTGCATTAGAAGGAAGGAGATGGAAAGAGGAGATGAAAAACATTTTTTTTCTTTGTCTGCTCCAGAATTTCTAAAATTAAACTCTCAGTGTCTTATTATTTTTATTGGAAGATATGAGGGAAAAATCCCCCTATGCTGGATAATTCAAAGCCCAGATAGATTTATTTAGACTCAAAAAGCACAGTATTAGCTAGCACTGCCTTTTTTAAAAGCTGTTTTCACTGTTACTCAGGCGATGCACATAAATTATGATTTTCTTCTTAAAATTGAATCAAGTAATATATGAAGCTGAGTAATCTCTTAATCCAGACTTTTCCTCCCAGATCTTCCAGGAGCTACTTCAGATTACTCATTTCCAAAAATAAAAAAAAATAAAAATAAAAAAAATCAAATCCTACATCTTTTTCATTTGTCTACCAGGCAGAATTCTACAAGTAGTAAAACATTATGAGTTGAAGTTTGGTAAATCATAAATGCATTTTGGGGGTACAGTTCATGTTCTGAGTCAAATTTCTGAACAGTCAGAAGCGTTTTTTCAGATCCATAAAGTAGCACTGTTTAGAGTCCTCTGTTCATTTTCAATTACTTTATCGCTTTATTTTATATTATTTTCACTTGGTTGTTGTTGTCCCACCTGAAGCTGCAGAAAGCAGTGCCCAAAGGGCAGAGGAGGCTGGAAAAGCCAGTGCAAGAGAGACATCCTTAAAGCCTAAAGCTTCCTAAAATCCCTAAAACATCCTAAAATCTTCAAGAGCAAGGCAGGAGCTGTTGCTAGTAAGTAGAGAAGTGGAAGTAAGAAAAATGGTGGAACTAGAGTTTGAAGTACAGTTTTGGTAAAATCCAAGATCTTACCAGTGCAGGAGAGTAGTTGGTAGACTTATCAAGTATTCAAGCCATCGGATGCTAAAATAACACTCAGCACTGTTGGACAGTACTTGTTTCAGAGGGAGGTAATTTGTGATGAAAAAATGCATTCTTGCAAAGAAATGTACTGGGTGATTTGAGGTCCCATGCAGTTTTTGAATATATAAGGACATATCCTACAATGCCAGAACAAGGTCCGTGATCCCTCCTTAGGGAGGATGACAAGCTCCCCAGAAATGGGCTGAATGAGCAGGGACCATTTCAGGGATGACAGTGTCTGTAGTGCCCTTCCAGTTCAGTTGGCATAAAAAAGAGCTGCAATTAGCTTTGTTATATCTGGTCTGTGGGCAATTGTTTGGTGGCTTCTCTCTCTGCACACTGCGGTCTTCATTGCCCTGAAAGCTCTCACGTTTGGATTTTGCTGTCTCTCTTGGGAGCTGATAGTGCAGTTCTCTGCAGTGGTTCACTAAGTGTGTATTTAGGGGCCACATTGAATCTAAGCAGAAATCTTTCAATATTAAAAATATGTCTTACTTAGCAATTTACATGAACTACTGGATTTTTTTCTAAGATACTTTTGTCTGACCACGAAGAAGGAAAAAAATGTTTCAGTTGGCCTCAGATTTTCCATAATTGGGAAGAAGATCTTGAGTCAGCAGCATGCATTTTTTTTATGAAGCATGGACTGAATGGGAGATACCAAGTATGGGCTTTTCCCTCTTGTACAGTATTTTGAGATAGAATACATGAAGCACAGCCTGTGTAGGAGCCCCAGAAGGGAACCTGGAAACTTCAGGGTCACAGCCTTGAAGAGGTACATACACATAAGGCAAACAGGTTTCTCACTAGCAAACCAAATAATAGCCCTCTATCGGAGTTATATTTGGTGTCATTTTGCCTCTCGAAGACAACTCCATCCTGAAAAGGATTTAACTGGCAAAGAAAAAAAGTGCAGTTACCTCAGTTGACTGAGCCATTGAGTTTGGGCTAGAGACTCACGGCCATCTGACTTTATTGTGAATTTGTGCTGCCTCTGCAAATGGGAAAGGGGAAGCTTTTCCAGCACTGCCATCCTAAGCCACCCAATCCCGCTCTGCTGTGTCAGCATGAGTGTTTCTGGGAAAACCTGACTGGTGCCATGGCCAGGAATCAGGACCCAGCTCTTAGCAGCTGAGGAAAGTCACCCTGATGCCTGTCTTCTTTCACCCCACTACCCAGATGAAACACAGAAGAGTGATGTTAATTTTGTTGTTGCTGTTTTTTCCAGCAACCAATTTAATTTCTTTCCTTATTTTCTGTTCAGAGGAGAGCAGAGGACACTGAGAGCTGCTGTGGCTTGTGCCACATGACTCAGGGCTAGTAGCTAGGTCACACACTCAGGATTGTTAAGAAAGAGAAAGCCTTATGTGCCCTGAGTGACTTCTCACTTATTCCTCCAACCAACTGATTAGCCCTGTGCAGGTTGTTGTGTTCCTTGGCAGATCACTGGCTTTGGCAGATCCAGGGTTTGATACAGGCTCAAACCATGGAACAAGTGTGCTAAAAATTGCTGACCTATCGATCTTTCTGGCAGCTGGGTTAAAAAAAGAAAAGAAAGCGTAAATTTAGGCAGGTCTGACTGTTACATGCTCAGAGATTTCTGGATCCATTAGGCACGATGTCTGGAGTTGTGGAATCTTAGTATGTCTTGAGTTGGAAGGGCCCTCAGAGCTCACTCAGCCCCTGCCGTGGGCAGGGCTACCCCCCACCAGCTCAGGCTGCCCAGGGCCCCATCCAGCCTGGCCTTGAGTACCTTCAGGGATGGGGCAGCACAGCTTCTCTGGGCAGCTGTGCCAACGCTTCACCCTCTGAGTAATGAATTGCATCCTAATATCTAACTTAAATTGAACTCTTAGTGCAAGAGCTTCCCAGGAAGGGAACTTCAGGATTGTCCTGCACTGAGCTCGTGGAGTTTGCAAAGTCAAGTGTTTGCAGAAGCTGGTATAATTAAAATTTTTGTCAGAAACTTTGTTAGGAATTGCCAGAAGGATAATATTCCTGGGTTTCTCTGAGGTGTTTCTACCCAGTGAACAGGTTGGTGCCAAAGGCGAGTTATCACTGGGTTTGCTGATCTTGTGATCTTCTTGGAAACCCACCACATCTTCCTGACACTGCACTTAGAATCTCAGAGGGCTGCAAGTTAGGCAGTGATTTCAGCCTCTCCCACCGTTGTTGATTGAGAAAGTGTTTTAAAGGTAGGCTCAGCCAGCAATGCAAACTTCAGGCATAACAAGAATAAAAACGCCTGAAATAAGGAAAGGTGCTTTAGGTGCCATTGTGCCATGATTTTCTATTTAAGACAACACTGGGCTGGACCTTGAATTCGTAAGCACAATGAGGAACATTTTGAAAAGTGGAAATTGCATTATGGCTTCTGCTTCCTTTCCAGGAAAACATGTGAAGCACATTACGGAGTGAGGGAAGGTCATGATTGCAGGGGGCAGGAGAGGATGTCTGAACAGGGAAGGGTGGGACAAGAGGAACTGATGGAAGTCAAGAGGAGATGAAGGTGGAAAATTGTAACTGGAAACTTTGACAGCATCTTAATTAGAATTCCTTCAGATAAGTTTAAAATCTTTTGCCCTCCGCCCTGCAATTCTTCTGTATTTCTGACTTTTAAAAAATCTCATTTTGATTTAAATGTGCATTTATATATATATATATATACACA